>SNQJ01S0032519.1:30144-57546 GCA_010110895.2 Picea sitchensis
TTTATATGTTTACATGTCTCTCTTTTCAATTTCAAAGATATGTCTCATACTCATTTCCCAATATCTTTATTATGACATTGAGCTTATCATGTTTCTTTTTGAAGTGATGAATTTGGCATTATCCTTATGCTATATCATAAGCAAAAAATATTTTTATGTCAATAATGACACATCACACAGGATTATTAACTGTAAATTGGTCTGAAGAAACTGCTTGCATATACTTTTTATGGCTGTTCAAATGCAATAATGAATGCACTTAAAAGGAAGTGACATGAAAAGTAAAAGTAGAAGTTCTACATTCCATAAGATATCAATTATTCCATCTGAACTCAATCCAACAAGGGTCATAATTTGTTTAGAAACAAATATCTTGAAGTTATGATGCAACTAAAATGCAACATGACACTTATCCTGAGGAAGGCAAAATATTTTAACGAAAAAAAAAATTCTCTCTTAAATGAATTTTACTAAGCATTATTAAATGGAAGTTCAACCAATTCGCTTCAAATGACCCTCACAATTAACTACTCGAACTGCCTCATCAATCAATATAAAACGAGCACCCAACAATCAACAAGAGAAGGAAAAACTTTGAAAGAGGTATGCTTGCAGCATTGTGACGTTAATTGTGTTTCTCATACATTTATACTCGATTTGTTTTCTCTATAGAGGTTGATGAAACTGTTTATAGCAAGGAGTGCTTTGTAAGTGGTAGAACGGAGCAAACAATGGTCAATTTTGGATTGTTTTTCTGAGGTAATCTATTTTTTTTTTTTAAGTCTGTTGTGTTTTTAGTCTGATTCTTTAGTACTAATCAGTTGCTCTTATCCAGATGATTGCCTTGAGTTTCACCAAAATTGCTCTGTTAAAAATACAACTTGTTTCTCTTCTCTATTTTCTTCTAATGTTGGATTATTCATTGTATGATGTAACATACCATCGTGGATAATTAAAGACCAAAACTCTGGTCCAAGCTCTCGCAGGAGCTTGAAAGTTTCATTAAATCTATGAAAATGTTTGGGGTTTTACTTTAATAAAATAATTACTTCTAAGGCTCTGAATTGCTTTCTTGTTTTTTCAAAATTTCATTTCTTTACTTTTAACTCTACATTGAAAAATATAAAAAATACAAATCACATGAACTTTGTAATTTTTTATGTATACAATCTTTTATTTATTTTCTTTTTATTGGTTTAATTTTCTTTAAAATAACTATAACATTTAAAAAAAAACACAAAAATAGCATTCATTTCACTAGATTTAACATTAAAACAAGAAGAGACTCATTATAACATGTTTAACATTTTTTTTTCTATAAATATTAACGCATTAGTTATATTTTTATTTACAACATTTTTTTTCCTAATTTTTTTTTTTTTTTATTGTTTACTAACAATTATATTTTATACAAAATCAAAAAATACAAAGCAATATTCATTTGTATATAATCTTTATCTTTTATTTATCTTTTATTTTGTAGGTTTAACTTTTATTTTCTCAAATTATTTATTGATAATATATTTGAAAGGAAATAAAAGTTTCATTACAAATAATCTTAGGGTTTTGTAATATTTAATCTTTAATTTAGTTTATTTAAACTTTCTTTTAAAGTTTGTACTTTATCTTATTCACACTATCTGGGTTTAATTTTACATTTGACTTACATAAACAAAAATTACAAATATCAAATATTGCAAATAATAAAAAAAATAATAAATCAAAAAAAGCATGCAATAAAGGTTTCAAAGTTTTTGTAACTTAGATAGGTTATTTTAGTTTTATTTTAATCTTTCTATTTTAGTTAATTGGCATTTCATTCACATAGAAGTACAAAGTATTAAAATAATAAATAAAAAACAGATATTTAAAAAATCATAAAAAAATCATTATGCTTGGACTCTTACTCTTTAGTTAGAGTCTAATGTTTTATTTTAAGCTATAAAATAGGGTGGTCATTCCCACCTCTTCTTGGTTTAGATGACCAAGAGGTCTATATGTTGGTGTTGGGAACTCTCTAGTCCCTCAACATCAACAATGTATTTCATTAAATGTGAAAAATATGGTGTATTTATTGTGATGTACTCTGCATAGAATTATTTATTTAGATTTGAGATCGCATGTAACTTTTCTCATTTGCATATTAATGAAATAAATTGTTGTATTTTGTTAAATTTGAAATTAAATGATGGATTTTATTGTTACTTAGGGTATCTAATATGCAATATTCCAAATATAATATAATAGGAGGAACAAAAATATTAAGCAAGCAATGGAAGAACAACAATGATATATCCAAAACAATCTCAGAATAATATCAGAGTAACACCAGAAAGAACACCTTTATTAATGAAAATAATGTTCACTTGCCTCTTCAAGGGGGAAACCTCCAACATAGTAGATATCTATTACAATAATCTCCAAGACAAGACTTCTCATACCCTCGACTCCTATTTATAATAAATCTATCTACCAAAAGAACAATCTAGAGGAAGATATTCTAGAAGAAAAAGATTCTATTAGGTCTTCTTACATTTGACTTATTCTTCCTTGTTACCAGGCCTTATTAATATTGGCATTTATTACATGGAAAATATATTATTCTACGTACATGAAGGGTTAGGGAGGTTAGGTCCCTAACATGCCCTCCCCCTTAAAAGCAACATTTTCCTTTAGGATTGAGATGAGGAAATTGTTGCAGAATAGTAGTTGGCTCTCAAGTGGCATCTGCGGGAGTTGTATCTTTCCACTGTACTAACACTTCCTTGATGGTGCACTCAGGGAGACGATGCTCATGCTAGTCCGAGACTACTTTTGGTTGCAACCAAATGGATCCTTCTTCATCCAACTCGGGAAGACTGGTTTGTGTTTGACACTTACTTCTAATCACCTTATTTAAGAAAGTGCTAGTGGGAAAAACCCTCCTTTAACTACACCAAGGTTTAGAATGTAGGCAGATCGATTAAACTTCTAAAATCTAATTAATTCTCTATACTACCCCAAACATACCAAAACTAATATAAATAAATCAAGGAAAAAGGAGATCGGGTAACTATACCTCTAATGCCACATCTGGTGATGACCTCCTCATGCTTGGAAGTTCCACTAATTGTATGCCTCCTCCCAGGGCTAACCTGCATCCAAATATTGACAAAAAAAAAAACACAGGCATGTTATTCCATATATAAGTTAGGGTTAGATGTTAGAATGTCAAGCATAAATCAATAAAAGTATTCAAGACACCATCATTTGGGACAGGAAAATGTAATTCTTTTATTAATAACACAAACATTGTACCTTTACAATCTATGTCAGACATTATTCAGTGAACCTGGTATGGGCTCCTCTTCACCAATATCCAAGTGAACCTTGTATGAAATTCTCCTCTCAACCTTCTAATCTCTTCTAGGTAAGTGAATGAGTTAAATGGAGGAAGAAGGGGCTAATGAGGGAATGTTGAGGCAATTTCTCACAAAAGGAAACAATATCTTGGGCAAGGAGGGGAAGTGAAATCGGAAAGAGTTTTAGTGTTATTATGCTTAGATGTGAAATGAGACCCAAAAACCTCCTTTTATATAACAAAAGGATGGTTATTCGGTTCGGTGACGGGCTATAGCAGGTGGATTAGTTGGTAAACTACCAATAGCCCATCAATTTCAACAAATTCCTTGCAGCTTTTTTATTTTTTTTGCAAATTTTTGCAAGTATGCGCAGGCTATAATGGTGCAACATTTGTATGTACACGAGTTGTAGTGGTGCAGTAAGTGTACATACATGGAAATTAATGGTGCAGGGTGTGTACATATTCTAAAAAATAGTTTTTTAAGAAGAGCTAGTTAGTTGTTCTTTGGCAAGAAAATGCAAGTAAGAGGGCCAAAGCCATGTATCCATGTGTAGAGAAATTTAGGGTCATAACAAATACTATCATCCGGGGGACAACAAAGTACCACCTCATTTTCATTGATTGACCCAAATTTATTTGAGAAAATAAAGAGAAGTACTAGTCGAGAACCTTATTAGAGAAGGAATGAAGAGACACATAGGAAGTGATGGAGAAGAGAGTCTGAGAGATCAAAAGAGAATGAAAGAGGAAGAGAGAATGAAGAGGAATGTGCAGATAATGAACGAGTAGAATAGGAAGACAAAGCATGAGAAATTTGTGTGACTAGATGGAGAACCCTAAAACCCGACTCGAGCTAAGAGGGTCATGATCTTGATGCATGTGGAGTAGTGGAAAGGATTCCCTTGTGTGGATATAATTCAACTAGGATGGAATCTAAGAAACCTCATGGGGACCCCAGACATGATGGGTATGGAGGGTTTATGTTAGTGGGTTTATGTTCAGAGTGGACTTCACATTGTGAAAAGTTTCTCTGAGAGACTAAATATCCCCTAGTGGTATCATGGCTTGGCCCAGGGGTGGCTTACTACCAAAGGTGATTGCATAGTAGAGCCTATGGTTGGGTAGAAAAGTTCTTACCCTCAATTAGTTGGTTGGTCGACTGCTAATATAGATAAGTTTATGCTTGTATTTGTATTTCATGTTTATAAGCTATGTAAAGGTGAAAGATTGTGCACTTAAAATAAATGTATGGATTTATGAGCATGGTTTATGAATGCATTAACATTTAAAGTTTTGTGTGATTGACAAATCCATTTTGGATAATTCTTTTTAAATGTGTGCATAAGTAATCTACAGCCTATGGTTAGTAACCCTATGAACTGGCTTGAGCTTTTGTGTGTAGGGAATGAATTGCAGAGGAATATGAGAGGATTGCAGACCCAATAGAGGATGAAAATATCCTTTTATAGGATAAGGAGAAAAGAATTTGAAATTCCTCCTAAGTGGGCCTTATTTGAAAATCCAGAACTCGAAGGTGGAAATATGATGAAGGGCGGATGGAGGACATTGAATACAGAACCTTGACACAACAAAACCCTTACCTTTGAAGTGGGAGAAGGGACATGTGTCATTAACTCATTAATTCAGGACAAGATGAGGGGCTAATATAGGTCAAGCACTTATCAGTCTGAGAGGATCGAGGATGATTAGAAATATCTCAGTGGTCGGATCCTTCAGAGAAGTATTATTGGGAGAATCAATTGAGAGAGTCACGCAACAATTTTGTAAAACCTAAGGGGTGAGTCTAACCGAGGTAATATAATCACATATTAAAGCCCAAAAAAAATATGGATTGTTACATCTAGAATTCCTCAGTCGTTCGATCCTTCGGGAATATGTTCGAAAATTCTAGAAATGACTTTGCGTTTCCAAAAGATTTAGTATGAGAAAGATAAAGGTCATGCACCTTTAAGATAGAAAATATTGTGTTCCATCAGATAAAACATATCTCATTCATTATATCTATCGAGGTCATGAGGCTTGGTTAAATATAATGCATCTTGGGATCCCATAGTGATATGGGATGTTGATCACCATGATTGTCATTTTTCCAATCCATTGGATGAGCATGTTGTCCCATAAGGGAAAACTATCGAAAGAGAGTGACACATCAACAAAAGGTGGCGTCAGCTGAGTGAAAAGTGGAGGCTTGTCATTGGGTACATGTCAGCAAGGATAGGCAATTTAGAGATCTCCAGGTGGAAGGCACCATGTGGAAGAGGATAGGTGTCCTTCTGTGGCTAATTCAGTATGAGTTGGAAAAGTTATTGTTCGATAATTTTTAAGTCTAAAACGTATAAGGACCATTGATCATAGTCGATTTGGACCATTCAATCTATTGCAAGATTGATTTTCAAAAGGACTTGTTTAGAGAGAATTCCCAGCAGTGGAAGTTGACTGAAGGAGTTCAATAGTAATTTTGTAACATACCCAACCACCCACAGGCCAGGTACGATACCTTCAATCCCACCCTTGGACTTCTTTCTGTTACTGATACCTTTTTAAAAATATAAGGAAACATCAAATAAAATATTTAACGACATGGACAACAGTAACCAGCAAGCATGCATATTCTAAAGATTCAATTAAATGATAATTAAATACACAATAGAATACATTCATACATAGATAATAATATCACAATAGAGGGAACTTATCTTTATTAAAGATGACACCAACTGGCTTCAGACCAAGGATGTTCCACCCAACCGTAGACACCACTGCTCCAAATCTCAACAGTAGTGTCACCCCCAAGCCAGGGCTATGAATCCACAAGGATGGTTCCAAAGTGTTCTTGGGTTCCCAAACCAGTCAGCTCTCAAGCTCTCACAGGTTTCCCAGAACCCACAATAATCCAAGTACCCAGCTCTCTTCTACCCAGCCTGTGCCACCGAAGAGAATGGACCTCCAACCTTCTCTGCCACACAATCCCTCAGGCAATCCTTCTCCTTCCTACCAGGGCCTCCAACACAAGTGGTCTAGAATCTCAATGCGGGAACTCTCAGGACTCAGAGTTGTGAGAAAAATAGGGCACAGGACAACGCATCTTAGACATGCAGGCCCCAAGTCATGGCTGGATTGCACGAGTGACTATTACAACCAACTATCTCATGGCTAATTCTTCAGCAGCTCGGTTCCCTTTACCAAGCCTAGACATGGATGAGGATGGATCAATGGATTAGTCAGGGATGTATGGGGGTGTGTGCATGGGAGTGCGTGAGGGAAAAATTAGTGAATTTACAGGAAATCAGCGAACAAGCTAGCATTTGAACCCCTCCATCAGACCAGAGGCGTGTTTAAGTAATTCATGGGGGAGATCAAGAACCTCCTGGCCTTCCCCCAAGAATGTCAAGTAATTGATCCCCTCCCTTAGACAAAAAGGGGAATTAACATAGGAATAAACATGTATCCCCTTAAGCCCCCTCTCTTGTGGAATCATAGCCCCCTATAACTCTAGTCCTTGTCCGTCTGGAAGCCAGCGATGTATTTATTGTTAATAATGATAAAAACATTACATCTATTGGGCATTCTAGCCTTTTAATAATTGTTTAGGCACTCTAGCCTCTCAACATTGTAACAATACATTATTTGAAATGAGGGTTCAAAATTTGGGGTTTTACAGATTTCTTATGCATTCTTTGACATTGGCCTACTCATTTACACATTTTCCAACCACTTTTGCTGAGTTTCCTCTTAAAAAAAAAAAATCTATGGTGTACGCACCCTGATACATGTGCAGAGAGCATACATACATGACCTGAATGCATAAAATCTCGTGTGTACTCTCAAAAGTTGTAAAAAATATAAAATTCCACGCTTTTCGGCGAAGTTTACGGGCTGTTTTGGGTTGCACAACCATTTTATCTCATGTATCCCTTCTGCAAACTGAATAACCATCATTTCTCCATATAAAAATAGCCTTAGGGGGTCCATTTGACATATGAAAGAAGAGGTAGGTGAACTCTGCCAAAAATTCTCCCTTTCTCATTCCAAGCCTTTGCATCATATTCTGAGTTATCATCCTCATCATTCCCAATCATTTATCCTTCTTATGAAATCCATCCATTTCTTATATTGGCAAGTTTGTTGTAACGATCTTACTTTTGTATTGGTGCACTTGGAGTATAGTTAGAGGAACCCATGCGAGGTTCGCGGAGTGGTGTCAATAAGACTAAGGTTGTATCTTACCATCTTGTTTTCAATAAAAGAGAATTTTCTTGTCCCAAATCTATGTGTATTCATGTTTGTATCTCTAAATTTATTTCATGAAAATTTAGGACTTTAAATGATCTTAATGATTATGCACATGTTGTTACATATTGTTCTCTGAAGTGTTTTAGGCCAACATTGGGAGGAGGCCTGTAATCCAAGAGTGGACAGTAAGAGGAAAGGATCTACTTTACACATAAGTAACTAAGGTGCATATCTTGATTTTCCTTTCCTTTCCTTAATTATCATTAGGTCTTGTTGGATTTGGGTGGAATAGGAGTAGTTATGTATTTTAAGGTGTCATTTCCTTTGTCTAGTCACTAGACCCTAATTAGGGGGATTTTTCCCCAAAGCAGTCATCTTGGTGGGAGTTCTCCGAAAGGGGTGTCTCCAATGAGCTTGTGGGTTCGAACCATCAAAAAGCACCGTGTGAGTGGTGAGATATCCATTTTGATGGGGAATTCATGAAAAAGAGAGTTTGATAGTATTGTGTCATTAGAGCTTAGGAGGACTAGATCCTGGTGAAAATGTAGAATATGATAGTCTTCGGGTTGCAGATTTTTGGAGAAAATGTTGTTGTGGAAAGAAACATCCCAAGGAAAGACATCGATGGTGATATTATGATAGAGTATCAGGATTTGTATTTCAGAGAGACTTGTGAATAATAGAAAGTGTACTTTCCAATGGAAATGTTCCAATGAGAATGTTATGATAGTATTGTGGGCTTAAAAATCTTGATGGCATGTATCTAATGGGTTAGTGATAGGTCCATGCCAGCTAGCGAGTATAGGATGGGTGCACGTGGATGCCAGTGGAATGATGATGTCAATGTAATATATGAAGTGGATCCATGTGGACATGATGATGCCATCATAAGGGAAATTCCTAAGGAATTTTAAAGGGGCATGGCTTCTTTACTAGAACTCAGATTTGAGCATATCTTTGGAAAGATCTTGAAGAGAAAACTTGGCTCATGAGTTTGGAATCAAATATTGAGTGATGGTTAAGAGGAGCAATTTGGTACAGACCACCAACCTAATAAGGATTAGGGGTTCATGTGTGTTACAATCATCGATATTTATCACAAGACCTTGTAATTCATGAAAACATAGGGAAAGTTACAAAATGACCACCATCAAAAGTGGTCCATGTACTTGCAACAATTCCACTTGAATATTAAGCACAAAAAGGGTAGCACAAACCATGTTTCATGTGGGAACAAGAACTCTGAGTGGTCTCAATTGTATGCAAGTGACCCTGATTTTGCTATTATATATCAAACACTAGCTCCATGTAAACAAATTCCAAACTTTCACCTTTGAGATACACTTTGTGATATATCGGTCATCTTTGTGTTTGTTCAAGTGAGTGTGCAAGGATAATTTAGGAGGCACATTATAGTCGAGTGGCATGACACTTTGGTGTAGTGAAGATAAAAACAATGCAAGAAGTTTTCTACCTGCCAAAAATATGGCAGGGAATCAACAAGTATATTAGATTGTGCACTTCATGTGCCATAGATAAACCTCACATTAACAAGAAGGGGTTGTACACTCCTCTACCTACCCCAATCAATCCCTAAGATTCAGTCTCCATGGATTAAATTTCAAGTTTTCCCTCCACCAATCATGGTATCAATTGTGACTTTTTGGTTGTCAATCAGTTCTCTAAGATGGCCATTTTGGGACCGTGCAAGAAGAATATCACAACATAAACCATTAAATCTCTTATTTGAGTTTGTTTGGGTTCATTTTGGGCTACCATGGGCCATTATTTTAGATGGGGATAGTAGGTTCCTTAATACCTTCTAGTCCACCCTGTGGTCTATTATGGACCCTAAGATGACCAAATAGATTTTCTTCCACCCCCAAATAGATGGGAGAACAAAGGTGGTAAAAAATATGTGTATATCATGCACATTTTCAAATCCAAGAGTCCACATGCATGGGATACGAACCTTCCATATGTTCAACATATATAGAATAGATCCCTCCACAAATTTGTTGGCCACACATTGATGTAGCTCTTTCCATTGCATCTACATAAGAAGAGTCCTCCCATGATCAAACTGAGGCAAATACAGTAGCTAAATTTGAGGAAGGGATATAGCACATCCAATAACAGGTTCATGATATCATCTAGAAAGAAAATGCCAAAATCAATGGCATGAAAAACATCAAGTTCCACATAAGTTTTTGGTTAGTGATAAGGTGTGGCTACATTTATAGAAAGAGAACCTCACAGCCCCCCACAAGAATCTTAGACCACTCAAATATTGGCCTTACATCATCACAAAAGTTGTGGGTGAGAATGATTTTGAATTGAGTATTCCCCATTTTATGGGCTTGCTCCCAATATTTAATGTGGAGTTGCTTCAACCATATTTTTCACCTCTATTGGACACCTCATAGGTGGCTAATAATTTTACTCCTATATAAATAAACCCTTAATAAATTGAATAGGATATAGTAGATCAAATCATGGAAACCAAGATTAAGGAAACCCATTAATAGAACATACGACTCTATCAGGTTGTCAAAGTAGGATGACTTCTTAACTAAGGCAAGTGGTTCACTAGGAGTTAGATTTAGTAAAATTTTCCCCATATGATGGAAACACTTAACACAATGGGTACTATTGATTCCTAAGAGGGGATTTTTATCTAGGTGGATATCTATGGTCACTCACCTCTTTCCCTGATTCATAATGGTTATTCATCTTGGCAATTTTTATATGGGGAAAATAGGATTTTTACCTCAATTATTTTGTTACCTTTGGCAAAAAAGTGGAGAAGATATTTTTTGTGGAGAAAGTTGTAGTGGTGATTTGGGATATTGGTCCATATATATGTCAATTGTGACCTACCAAGTTAGTAATCTGAACTAAACTTAGAAAACCCATGCTTTTGTTTCCCTTTTGATTGAAAACTTTTATTGTAGCGAGGCCCAAAAATTATGGGTCTGTGTGGTCACATGGGACCCTATATCGGGCCAGTGACCTGAAATCCCTAGTTGCATGGTAAGCAAAGTATGCAGGTGACCAATCACTACCAAATCCATGGAAACAAATTTCTCTTTCACTGCTTGGTGAGCGGGTGACCAACGAGGGATGGTCACCCTGTGTAGGGATATTTCCCAGCGACCGACGACCAGAAATAAGTGGTTTCTTTGTAGAAACACATGGGGAGTGACCATGTCTAGATGGTATCTCTTTTATAAGAAATGGGGAGTGATCGGTCCCTCTGTCTTATAGGGGTAGGGGTGACCAGGTCTATTTGAAATTTTTCTTGAATGATTTTCATTTTATGGACTATGGGTATGTGTGCTAATGATTTTTTTTATGTTTTTGGCAGTTAATGAAATAAAGATTAAATGGAAAGAGAGAGAGAATGAACTTAATGATAATGCTTCCATGGATGACCCAAGAATTTTTTATGCTTTATGTGATTGTGGGTTTCTCAATATTTTCTTGTGCCAAATGTTGGTTGTGGAGCCTGATTATCTTCCTGATTCATAGGTATTTGTTTTCAACCGTGTTTATACCCCATGAATATTGTACACCCCTCCACGTGGTGAGGGGGGGTTGCAAGGGGACTCACCCCCCTTGTGGTTTGTGGGGCGTCCGGGGGCAAGCGACCCTTTAGAGGGGGTTTGGGGGACAACGTTCCTCGATGGGGGTTTGGGGGTGAAGCCCCAGAAGGAAAATTTTCTTTGTAAATGTATATTGTAATTTCATAGTAAATCTGGACCATTCATTATAAGGTCACATATTTGACAGTAGAAGTTATGTTAGGGTTTTTTTCCCTAGATGTAAACCCTCTATTATGAGGGAAATTTATTGAAACTATGTATAATTGCAAATATTGTATTCTAAGAGAGGAGATTGTGAGAGAAAGAAGAGGAAGTTACATCAGGTGTGTTTTAGGTTGTATCCCTTCATTTACTCAATAATAATAAAGGAAGAACCTGGGAATTTATCTGGTGTACATAGCCCACACTGGGTGAACCACATATATCTGTGTCTCTATTTTATTATGTATCTTCTATGTTTTATTTCTAAATTTGTCTTATTTTATTGCTCCATGATCCTGCTTTTCTAACACCAAAGTATGAGAGCACAATCGTTGATGTTGGAGTGGTTTATCTGGACGTGGGATCCTGACGAGAAAAATTTCATTGTTTGAGACCAATTGTTAACGTTGTAGATTGTGCATATCTATTTCCTCACAGGATTATCATGGTGAGGGGCCATGATGGTACTAGTTGGGGGAAAGGAAGGTTTAGGTGAGCATGTTGATGCCTATATTAGGTAGTATTGTCGTCTGAGGATGAGAAAGAGAAACAACAAGATGTCAATTGCAAAGGTGAAATACCTGGCCTTTTGGACCATTTTATATAATATCACACAAGAAGTAGGTAGTATGGGGCCTCACTTGGCTTCAAGGAGCCATGTCAGCTATGTTGTGATGTGTTTGAGTCCCACCATTTACAACTAGTGTTTAGGGCTCTTGATGAACATGAAGGAGAAGTTTACCAAATGTAGGACAGTACAGAAAAAAAAACTGGGGATGGATCTATTCTCCTATCAATTTTTTTCAAGAAGGTTCCTTCTTCACGCCCTTGGGTGACATGGCCTATGATTAGACTAAGGATCTGACCATGATGAAACAGACAGATTTGTTGTCACGTCTCGAGGTAGGGAGGCAACCACATTTTGGAGAATATTTCTTTGGTTGGTGGGATGGTCAAATCATAGCCATAAAGGATTATCATTTCAGAGGGGTGGATTATCAAGGGGACCCAGAGATGGTCCTTCCTGATGGGGAGGGATGGAGAGATGATCTTGATAAGAATGATTGGACAAAAAAATTATTTAAATTATTTAGAATATTTGATGCTTTTGCGTTTTTAAAATATATGATTTTTTTTGTGTGTGTAGCATGACTAATTTTATGGGTTTTATAGATTGTGCACCATTTCATATAGGGGGTATTTAACCCCTTGATCACCGTGTGTAGTACATGGGAGTGGCTTGAGTACAGCAAGGAAGAGGGCCCCAGGAAGAGCTTTTACAGGATCTTGAGGCAAACCTTTTGGCATTAAATTATGGAATTTTAGTATCGCGTGTGGATGATATTCCTCTATTAACACAGAGGCATACTATTGGTGTAGGTGGCACCTTCTCTTACCTCCCGCAGAAGGTGGCTAGGGTTGTGATCTTTTATCACGAGTATAGGGTCCACATGATGATTAGTATCATAGCTTTAAAGGTTTTGTACTACACTCTGATGTGACCTATATTCAAATGTATGGGCATATGACCCAATTTTGTGATGCTACACTTATGATGTATTTTCAACACTCTCTATATATACATGGATTTTTACTTTGTGGTATTGACTCATGTGTATAATGTTTTTGGGATGTATGTACGTAAATGCTTGGTTGATTAATTTGCTTAATGTTGTAGATGTTAATTCAATACATAATTTGATAATGAGTCAGCTAATGAATTGAATTCCCTTGGGATATGTTCATAAGAAATAAAATCGAATTCTCTCTAAAGAAGAAGGACCCTCAAATACTTACGAAAAAGAATAGGGTGTCAGATAGAGTAGTTTGATTTTAATTGTGAAAATACAAGCTCAGAATCCAACCTAAAAATCAAGTGATGAATGCCTAAAGTTGAAGCTTCATACATAAGTTCAATAATTTCACTATATTATGAAATGTTGTTGGTTGTAAGACCAAGGAAGATGCCCCCTAAACTCACCAGTTCATTTGTGGGTGAGAAAATCACCCAGGCAGTGGAACTGATGTTCTGAGTGCTACGACTAGCTCCATCCGCGTATCTGATATAGGTAGAAGAGGTCGTCGAAATTTTCTAGTCAAGCACCAAGCATGATAAGAAGACCAAAAAAGTACATCACTCATAGGAAACAAAATATATCACACCACACTATGATACATATAATACAAAAGCACTAGATAGCACTAAGCTTATGCATAATAATTTTTGAGGTAGATCCCATAGTGAGGCTAAAATAAATTGTTTCCCTCATAGTCCACTAACTTGTAGGCTCCTTTTTGTAATGCACACTTTATTACAAAGCGGGCATGTCACAATGGTTCGAAATTTTCTACTCCTAACGTGTTATGGTGTTGTTCATAAAACAAGACTAGGTCTCCTTCTGAGAAGACTCAAGGATGTACGGTTTTGTCATACTGAGCTTTAACTCATCTTTTATGTGACTCGTTAGACATGGTGGTTTCTCATCGACATTCATCGATACAAGACAAGTAAATCAATCATTCATCCTCGATAGAAGTATTAGGAAGGAGTTCGATAGCTATATTTAGGGAGGGTATTTCTCATTCAATAGGAAGTATTGCTTCTAACCCATAAATGATTTGGAAAGGTGTAAAACCAATACCCGTTTTCGTAGAAATTCAATATGACCATAATGTTGAAAATAACATAAAGTGTCAATTTGACTTATGTTTCCCTACCATC
This sequence comes from Picea sitchensis, assembly GCA_010110895.2. Lineage (NCBI taxonomy): Eukaryota > Viridiplantae > Streptophyta > Pinopsida > Pinales > Pinaceae > Picea > Picea sitchensis. Next base: position 44,270 of record SNQJ01S0032519.1, read on the forward strand.
AATTGGAGCATAGTTTTGAGTACCTTATTGATAGACTCAACTTGTCTATTTGCTTAGGGATAATAAGGCGAAGAGTGTTCCTGATCAAAATGTAACCAAGTGGCTAGTTCGATCATCATATTGTTGCAAAATTGTGATCCATGATCGGTCACGATTTATTTCAGTACAGCAAATATAGTAATGATGTGGTTGAATACGAAAAGCACCACAGTATTGGTGTCATTGGAAAAGGTAGGCATAGCCTCTTCCCATTTGGTAAAATAATTGTAATATCCCCTGACAAAGCCCCAGTTGTAATTATGAATTGTAAACATGTTTGTTAGGCTGGTGAGATGAGTTATAATAAGTTGGGAGGCTTATGTTATGATTAGGCCAGAGAACCCATGATGTTAAGGCTATAACCCTGATTTTTGTATATGTAATTATGCAGATCATTAATAAAAATTATACATTGTTGCATGTAGACCAACCATGAAGAAAGAGTGATGGGGGACTAAGCTCTACTAGGCAGGGAAAGGGATGGGACTGAGAGGATAGGAAAGAGGGGCTAAGATAGAGGGATTAACCCAAGGGAATATTATAATATATTCCTGAAAAAAAATGAAAATATTAAAGTGGGGAAAATAAACTGAGTTATCCTAAGTTCCTCAAAAAGGGAACAAATGCTAAATGGAGTGCATGCAGATCTAGGAAGATAGGTGTCAACTTGGGAGCATGTAGTTAAATCTAGAGAGTCATCTCATTAGGGGGGTTCACTCCCCATTCTCCGATCCTTCACCTAACTCATTTGGCCTCCATCGTCGACCCCTGCATCTTTCACACACCTCTGAAACCAGTAACCCATGACGCTGACTTGTGTTTTCCTGTGAAGAACAACATATTTGTACTTGCCAAAGCCGTGTTGTGCCTTATCGAATTGTGGTTGTTTCCATCCCCTGAGCTATATTGAGCCTTGTTATTATCCTCACTTAATGGAATTGAGTTGAAACTGGTTGAAGAAGAAGGTTGTCAGGCTCATGGTTGAAGAGGCGGGTTGCCATGCCTTTGAGAAGCTCTCTCTAGGTGAGAGAGTTTGTTGGGAAGTGATTTTATATTAGAGAGAGTCTAGCACCAGCTACGAAGCTATGAAAATTCATGATCTGGCCTATTGTCAAGACCCTGAAAGGGAAGTGGAGCAGTCGATGGACTGTGAAAAAGTGAAGGTTCATATTCCTGGGATGGATCAAGCATGTGGGGAATGAGAGTCCATGAGTAGTGGGCATAAGTAGGATCTTGGAGAGAATCCTTCAAGTTGCACTGTGCATTTTTATGTAACCTCAGCCTAGTCTAGGAATCATTTTCCCTAGGTGGATCTTAGTCCCAGCTCAAGGGTGACCCACTATTGAGCATGATGAGCAGCATGTTCTAAGGATGAGATGTTCGTGGAAGGTCTGCATGCAGTTGGTGGTATTCTATTAAAAGATAAGTACCACTTTTATGTTCATTTACATGTTGTGTATTGGTACATGTGTTATAATTGATGAGTAATGCCTATATATGATGTATGTGTAGGCTTACTATTATTTCTACTTTAATTTGTGTATTAGCAGAATATGTTGTATGTTTATGTTTATATATATGCACATGATAATTGTCATTTCTATGAGGTATCATGTCCTGACCTAGGTGGCCTGGATGTGTATGATGTTTCCGCAAGAATCTCTGTGTGGCATATCCCAACAGGTTATGGCTGGGTATGCTACAATTAGTATCAAATTGGTATCAGAGCTAAGTGAAGTGTCTGAGTAGTGGTGTTGCCTAGCCTTTTGGTGGTTGGGAATGTTACAAAATGGTATCAGAGCCATGGTTTCAACACTGATCCTGGATGGGCCAGGAAAGTGGAAGTTGAAGAGAAGGTTTTAGAAGGAAATTATTGTCGAAATGGACAATATTGAAGTTTAGATCCTAGTTTTTGACACTGAGCCTTAATTAGACCATATAAGTGGTTATGGAATCAAAAGATCAGAGCAAATTGTTGTTAAAAAGGACAAAATTTGAATTTTAGAGAATTCCAGACTACCAAGAGAGCACCTGGGTCATGTTGGAATCTTAGGAGGTATAGTGATTCAAGAAATATAGAAAATAAAAGAAACTACAGTAACCGAGGGGTTTGGAACCACCAGGTTTGAAGTTGAGCCATCAGATCAAGCGAAGATTAAGTCACGACCACCGAATCTCATTGAAGAGAGATCGGTGGTGGGGAGGATTGTGGAGATCGAGAAGGAAATTAAAGTGAGAGTAAGTTGAGAATCCACAATCCCTCAAGATCGTTGATCTTTCTAGATCAACAAATCATCAATGGGTATCGATCCCGCTATGGGTGAGAATATTTGTATTGTGGAGATTGGGAAGGAAATTAAAGCGTGATAAAGTTTAATTTCCGCACTCACTCCTAGATGTTGATATTCACGGTTCCTTAAGCCACGACCGGCGATCTTTCAAAGTGAGATAAGCACCCAAATGTTAATTCAATGTCACATCTCTCGATCAAGTATAAAGAAGATAGAGCAAACTTTGTGTATTTCCTATCCGTCGATCCAAACAAGGAACATGTGTCGAAAAGTTAGCTTGTTCGGGAATATGACATTCGGGATAAACAAGGTGTGAATATAGTGGAAACTCCCGAAGTTCCGAAGCTGAAGCTTTGAAGTCCTGAAGTATGAAGACAATCTAGATTGTTTGTTGAGGGAGACACATGTCAAAGGATCGGCTTGTTTGGGAATTCAAAATTAGGGAGAACTGGAGTATTCTAAGGTGAAATCTCCCGAAGCTTGAAGTCCCAAAGTGACGTGGACTTCCAACGTCACTAGGGATGATGTGGACACATGGGATGTGTGCCACATGTGAGTGAGTTAAGAACCATTGTAATATTGAAATGCAGTTTGAATGTGACATTTATCACATGCCTGATTGGACCACGTGTCGGCATTGTGTGTCCTACCATGTAGCACTCCTGGAGGTGGCACAAGGTAGTTAAACTTGGTGAATAAGTTAGCTGGATTGAGCCCACATTAACTTGCTCATGATCTATCAAAATCAAGGGTCAGGAGGCATTGCAAAGATCCAAGATGTGCGGCAGATAATTCTACAAGGTGGTCCCACAATCCAAACCACGATTTCCCAGGAGGGGTACGTGTCAGCATGGGCACAATTGCGGAATGGTCAGCAGGTTACTCCAAAATCGTCGACCCATGTCCTCGCAATTGGAAAAGTATAAAGTTTGAAGTGACTTTTCGGTATCTTTTAGTTCAAGCATGAAAATCATGGGCCCCAATGGACGTGTGGCGCCATATCATGAAGTCTAGAGACTTGGCACTCTGGAAGAAATTGCTTGTGATGGAATGAGAGGAAGAAACCTCGAAGTTCTATTACACCGAAGTAAAGTGACTCGATGACGTCACCGGGGGGATGTGGAAGTATGCAGAAACTCTCGGTTCGGGAGTTATGGGTTGTGCAAAGGTGGAATCATCTAAAGTCCCAAAGCCTCGAAGCTCAGAAGTCCCAGAACCCTGAAGCTCAGAGTTCTGCAATAGATCCTACCCATCGTTTGTTGAGAAGCCGTGGATTGTTGATCCACCCCTCTTCGCGAGTTCTCCAATTCGACACTCTGGGAGATTATTGTTATATGATTTGAAATACACTGAAGCTTGGAGTACTGAAGCTCCTATCCATTGTAGATCTTAACAAAGAATGTAGACTGTAGATACACCATCCTCCATAAATTCGTTATTTCAAGGTTATGTGATGTTTGTGATGTGCGTAAAAGGAAACCTTCGAGGCTCCGGAGCCTCGAAAGCCTCGAAGTTTCAAGGATTTCTATAATCACCCAACTATTATCACTTGGTCATAGTCGTGGTCCCATGCGAATTAAGGGCTCAAGGACAACGGGGGCTAGTGCCCGAAAACTGTGTTAAAGAAGGGAAAAGGGTTTAGGAAGGAAGAAGGTGTGCCTTGTTTGGTTTGAACCCACGTCAAAAGAATACTAAATACCTGGGAACTTTATGATAGTTTCCAGCAAAGATCTAAGAATCATTAGCTCAGAGAAAAGAAATCTTTGCACAAAAAGTGCATCGGAAAAGAAGCACAAGTTTTAAAGGATCATAGTCGTATGCTCAAGGATCAGAATTGAGCAAGGAAGCTGTGATTGGGAAGGTATTGGAAATAGGATTCCAGATGTAATGGTTACATTAAAACAGAAAAAGTGCTAGATATGTCTTCATATAGAAAAAAGAAGGAAGAAGGACATGGAAAATTATTTATTCTACATCTAAGATTTTTCAGAATTCATTGGATTAGATGTTGGGTTCGATAAGCAACATGGAAACCCCAAATGGAATTCTTGTTTAGGGAATACAGTCCAGGTGACAATCTTTTCACATCAAATGTGAATGCTATCTAGAGAAATCCATCTGCAATACATGATAATGCATGAACCATAAGTTTGTATGGAGATGCAAAGAATGGGAATAAGGAAGGAAGGTTTTATGGAATATGAAAGAATTTGGAGATAATATGTGACATCTCCAAGAATCAGCCCTACATATTGGAGATAACACCTCCATTATTACTATCAGAATGCATAATGGAAGCATGGCATGAAGGTCATCAAATATGGTATGACAGAAGTTGAATATGCATATCAGAAGGATAAATCAATTTTCTTCAATAAAAAAGTTGGTGTTAACTAACCAAGGTTACTCAGAGAACATGACTGGAATTATAATTCGTTCATCCACGAGCTGAATCGGAGGAATCCAAATAATAATGGAATGTTGGAAATTAATATCAGCATAATATGTGATGGCAAGTATGCAAAGTAGACAAGGAAAAAATCCTGGATGGAGTCAAGTCCATGAACATCCTAAGATAATGGAAGAAGAAATCATGAGATAGATATCTAGCTAATAGGAATGCATGTCAACACTCCAGGGAGGAAAGCTAGAATAGTAGAGGATTGTTGATGCACTCCAAAGGTGTGAAGGTATTTCCACAAGAGCATGGAGATATCAAGTCAAGAATAATTTAAAAGTGAAATAACTTCTAAAAGAAATAAATAAGGAACTGGGAAGAAGAAAATGGTTCTATGCATGGTTTTGAATGCAGAGGAGATGGTGCCTGATAAGGATCCATCTTAAGTGACATAGAGCCATGAGTTACAATCCAAGAGGTTGGAGGTATCACTTGAATCTATCATGGTAAGGTAAAAGAAGGACTTTCAATTAATTCTATGCAGCTAGAAAAAGAGAAGAGGAGAGTACAATAAAACCTCAAGTACTAAAGTATTCTGTCGGGAAAGGGCTGAAGAAGTTCAGTCTTGAAGAGTAACTGGATGTTGAAGAATCCATAGTCTATAAAACAACTTGGTTTTAAATTTAATTCATCCAAGTACAAGTTGTGATAGTTGGATCCAGAAAATTAATGAAAGCTGAAGGTTAATATCAGCTTAGTTTGGGACTATAAATGCAAAGGTTTCCAAGAGTGATTTGGCTAGAAAGTGCTCAGGGAAGGAATAATCATGCATAGTAATCACAGTCGGATCACAAGAAGATTTGGGAATCCAGGAAGAATTAAAGACTTATGGGATCAACAAGGAAAAGTTGTGCATGGGAAAGAAGTTGCTGAAATTGTGGTAGCAACAGTGGAATTGGGGTTGGTTGTACAACCATAAGTAGCAAAATAAATTCTTTCATGTTGCAAGTGTTGTTGATGACGTTGCTACATAAGGAGGGAAGCAACATAAAGATGAAGTGTTGTATATAAGTTTTATAAAAGAAGCATGAAATATTCTACTGCCATCATACACTCAGGTAGTATAAAATTTATTAGTGGCAATCATGCAGGTATGAGTTTATTACTCTTATTGCATAATTGCTGAAGGGAATTTAGGTAAGAATTTCCTCAGCTAGAGTTATTTTATAAAATCACATGATTATATTATTGAATGCATACCCATGGATGTGGTAAAGGTTGGAGACTTGTATTAAATCAAATATTCTTATATTTGAATGCACACATTGACATAGGAGAATGTCATGTTAATTTGGTTGTGGGGTAATAACCAAAGAATTAAAAGACAAGAACTTGTTATAGGAATTAATGCCAGTAAGCTAGTCATGTATGAGACCAGGACATGGTTGGATATGTGATACCAATTTTATGAGCAGAACGAAATGACTATAGATTATTAATAGGTGCTTAATAGACAATAATAGAGATACAATAAAACTGGTTTTCTATTCAATAATGAAATAAGCTGAAACTGTAAAATGCAGCGAAAACAAGCTTGTTGGAATGGTGGTGGCTTATCTCTGAGAAGAGATGTGACAATTGCACTCATTCGCAAGAAGAAGATTACAATGAGGCTTTGAAGGCATTTTTACAATAAACAGGAATGCCAAAAAACATAGACATCCAAAAACCTAACCCTGGGAGATGAAGCACCAAAAGTCATGTGGGCCCCATTTGGGTAAGTTAGTACATTAACTTCCCAGGGTCGTAACTTTTGCATACAATCTTCGTTTTAGGCGTATGATAGCCCGTTGGAAAGGTATCATTGAGGTGATTCATTTTGGGGCCTCAATCATGCCTTTGACCATCATTGAGTTGGGTCAATCCTGAAAAACCTTCATTTAGGCCCTCAAAATGGCCCTAGAAGTTAAAACTGCTAAAAATAGTAAATTGCCAAAATTGCCAGAAAACTATTTTTAGCCTGTTAGAAAAGGTGGATGGCCACCGATATCCACCTGGATCAATCCTCCCTCCTTAGGAATAAATTTTCTCCATTGCATTGAGTTCCCCCATCAGATGAGTAAATTTCTGCTGAATCTGGCCTCGGGTGAGCCACTTGCCTTGGTGCAAGAGCTGCCCTGCTTTGACAACTCGATAAAGCTGGATCCTTTGTTGTTGAGTGCCCTTGATCTGTGTGTCTAGAATATGATCATTGGATGTCTGTTGTATGCAGTTGGGGTTGATCTCAATTGGTGTCAGTTGTTTTGCTACTTCTTAGGTGTCCAATAATGGTGGGAAATAAGAGTGAAGGAGATCCACGTTGAACACTGGGTGCAAGCCAAGGAAAGGAGGAATGTTCAATTGAAAATCATTATCCCGCATAGCCTTGGTGATGGTGTATGACCCATAATGAAGTGGGTGAAGCTTTCAATGGGGTCCTATAAGGCGTTCTTTTTGCAAGTGCAACCAAACTTTTTCGGACCCCTAAAAGTTATGTGGCACCCGATGCTGATCATGGTGTTGTTTGTACTTGTCATTGGACTTCTGTAGGATATCCTGAACCTGTTGGCGGATGTGCTGGATCTGATCAATGAACCGGGTGGCTTTGTCAGCTTCAGTTGGAGCAAGAGATGAGTCGGTTGAGGTGACCGCAAGGGGAAGTGCAACATCTATGGGACCCAATGGTTGGAATCCCAACCCCACCATAAAGGGGATGTGGTCGGTTGAGATATACAGGGATTGATTGTAGCTATGTTGGACATAGGGAAGACTCTCATCCCATGTGCGAGGGTGTTGTGAATTATACATGCAGAGGATATGCACAATCATTCGATTTATGACCTTGGTTTGGCCATCTGTCTGCGGGTGGAAGGTCATGGATTTGGTGAGCTTGGTGTCTAGTAGTGACTAGAGGCTCGACCAAAATGTCCTGACTAATCAACTATCTCGATATGAGACAATGGTTTGTGGGATTCCAAAAAGTACCCAGTCTCGTTCAAAGAAGATCTTGGCAGTGGCCTCTGCTGTGATGTTCTTCTTGTAGGCAACTAAAATTGCCATCTTAGAAAAGTGATCAACAACCAAAAAAACACAGTCATTTCCCCACTTCATGGACGGGAGTCCTGACATGTAGTCCATTGAGATGGATTCCCATGGCCTGTCAAGAGTAGGAAGAGGGGTGTACAAGTCCTGTTTTGTAGTGGTCAGTTTGGCAATCACGCAGGCAGTTAAGGACCTGATATACTTGCTGACCTCCTATCGAGGTTTCAGCCTGTAGAAATGTTTTTGTAGCACCACCATTGTCTTTTCGATGCCGAAGTGTCTTGCCACCCAACTATAGTGGTATTCCTAAATCAACTTCACTCGCTCACTTAAGGGAGCATAGATATGGCCTAGACGACACAACAACCCATCCTGAATATGGAAATTATCGATAACTACATTTTTACCCAACATTTGGTAGGTGGTGGCGAAGTCTGGGTTTGTCTCATAGAGTTGGGGCCATCCAGAGGTCTCATGGCCACAAGAGTCTAGCACCATGGTGAGTGTTGCAACTGGCGGTCTACTGAGGCAATCAGTGATGTGATTGGTGCTTCCTGTTTTATACTTGATGTTGAGGTGGAATTGCTGCAAGTATGTGGACCTTTTTTGATGGCATTCATTCTGCAATTGTCCTTGTGTCTGAATGAATTGCAGTGGCTTATGATTAGTGTGGATGAATGTCTCCTTCCCAAGAATGTAGTGTCTCCACTGGTGGCAGGATTGCACAATGGAGTACATTTCTTTGTCGTAAGTAGGGTACTTACAGATAGCATCTGATAGTGTCTCACTACGATAGGCCACGAGGTGGCCATGCTGAGTGAGAATGAAACCCACAACATAGTCAGAAGCATCTGTCTCTATCTCAAAGGGTTGTTGTAGGTTTGGGAGTGAAAGTACTGGGGCTGAGCATAAACGTTGCTTGAAATCATCGAATGCTTGATGTTGGGATTTCCCCCATGCAAATTTCACCTTACCACCACCCCTGGTTGTTTGGCTGAGGGCCCATGCAATATGCGAGAATCCCAACATGAACCTGTGGTAGAAATTTGCAATGAGCAAGAAGCTCCAGAGCTCAGTGAGTGTGGTTGGTTCTGGCCAGTCACAAATGACTTGGATCTTAGCTGGGTCCACATGTATGCCTTGCTGATCAATGATGTAGCCTAGGTAATGGACCATGTCCATGCCGAAGGAGCATTTTTCCAAGTTGGCGTATAGCTTGTGTTGTCGTAGGGTGTGCAGAACCTGCTAAATATGCTGCAAGTATTCAGCCCAAGTCTTGTTGTAAATGAGAATGTCATCAAGATACAACAGTACAAAAGTTTTGGTGAATGGTCGTAGGATATCATCCATCAACCTCATGAAAGTGGCTGGCACATTTGTCAAACCAAAGGGCATGACCAACCATTCAAAAAGGCCTTCCTTTGACTTGAAGGTGGTCTTCCATACATCTGTCTGTTCTATCAGGAGCTGGTGGTAGCCATACTTTAGATCAATCTTACTGAAGTATTTGGCCCCCGTGAGTTGAACAAGGAGGTCATCTATTTGGGGAATTTGGTACTGGTTTCTAAATGTGATTTTATTCAGAGGCCGGTAATCAATGCAGAATCTCCAGGTTCCATCTTTCTTCTGTACCAGCATGATTGGGCTCCCGCAAGGTGATGAGCTGGGATGGATGTGCCCCTTGTGGAGCAGCTCTTGGATTTGTCGCTTTATCTCCTCGTTCTCTAATAAAGAGCGACGATAGACTATCCCATTGGGTAGTGTTGCACCAGGGGTCAGATTGATGGGGTGCTTGACCTGGCAGTGTAGAGGTACCCCGGTAGGTGAGGGGAAGATATCCAAGTATCATTCCATGACCTTGTCTACTTGATTCTACTGTGTGGAGAAGTCGGTCATAGAGACCCTGGATGTGGCTATGATCCTTCACTTATTATGAGAGAGAATCACAAAGAAGACAAACTTCACCATCTAAGAGATGACCTTCCTACATTGCTTAGCAGAGATCAAGGAAATAACACTAGGTGGGACTACCTCGGGTATCTTGTACAATTTCCTATTTAAGGTAATAATAAAACTACGAGGCCTAGACTCATATACAGCATGACGTTTCCATAAATAAGGTTGTCCCAAAAGAACATCACAAACTTTGAGAGGAGCAACATCAAAAAATACCTCGTCTTTGAAGGGCTTGATGTCGTATGACAGTCGACACTGTTGGCTGACGTGGAGATTGCTTCCTTAGAGGAGCCATCCAATGTTTTAGGGTTGGGGGTGTGGCATTTTTGGTAGGGCTAGCTGCTTGATGACCTCTACTGAGATGAGGTTCTTTTGGCTACCGCTATCAATGATGAAGTGTAGTGGGGTTCCTTTTACCCACATTTGTGAATGGAAGAGGTGCTCTCCTTCTTCTGGCTTGTCTGGTTCACCATGCTGGAGCTTGGTGATAGCAACGGTGGAACTGGGTTCCACGTCAATGATCCATCTTCCCCTTTCTGGTTCTGGCTCAGACTCATAATCCGCATCTGATTCAGAGGATTTCACTTAGGCCACCAATGACTGCTTTGAGCGACAGTCAAAATTGTTATGCCAAGTGATCTTATGGAAGTCGCACCACTTCCTGGTATCTTTCTTTTTCTTTTCAGTGTCCTTTTCTTGTGGCTTGGACTGGTTTTCATGATACTATCCATCTTTTCTTTATCCTTTGTTTTGTGGGTTGGTGTGTCTTTTGTTTTATCTTCTGCTCGATTTTGATGGCATATCGGTAGGCCGCACCCAAGGATGAGATGTCTAGAAATTCCATTTCAGTCTGGATGTATCTATGAAGATCTCTATAGTACTTGAGCACTATATGTCTCTCTAAATATTTGATACCCATCTTGGTGTGCAAGGTATGGAAGATATTTGTGAAATCTGACACTGCTTGGTCCCTGTCTTGCCGCAGTGTAGTCCATTTGGTATACAGGTCGTCATAACTTCCGACAGGGTAGTATTGTTCCTTAATAGCATCCCTGGAGGATTCCTAGGTGGTCATGACTGTAAATAATGAGGGTTCCTTTGTTTCCCTTTTCTCATAGAAAGTTTCCCACCAATATTTGACATGGGGAATGACTTTGAGGAGCACAAAAGTAATATTTTATTTATCTGAAAAATTATGGATAGAAAAATACCCTTCTAGTAGATTCAACCATTTGTCTACAACATCTGCATCTATATAACCTTCAAATATATGAATATTGAAGTTTATTTATACCTTGAAGGGGGTGGCACCTCTGGTCGAAGAAGATGTGTCGCCTGTTGGTAGTCGTCGAAGGATTTGCACAAAATTATCCATCATCTCATTCCTCTGTTGCATGAGGGATTCCTCAATCAATATTTTGAAAGGATCTCTTGTCTCATCATATTTATTTTCTCCTGCCATGAGAGGTCGCTTGGGCGTGCGAGAGATTTTTTCCTCAATAGAAACAATCTCGAGACCCAACTCTTTGTACTTCGACCTCGTTGGGGACATGCATTAAGACGACAAGGAGAAGATCGCTCTGATACCACTGATCCAGATTTTATGAGTAGAAAAAAATGAATACATAATATTAACAGGTTCTTAACAAAAAATAACAAAGATACTGTAAAACTGGTTTTCTATTCAATAACGAAATAAGATGAAACTGTAAAATGCAGCAGAAACAAGCTTGCTGGAATGGTGGCGGCTTATCTCTGAGAAGAGATGTGACAACTGCACTCATTCAGAAGAAAAATATTACAATGAGGCTGTGAAGGAATTTTTACAATAACCAGAAATTCCAAAAACCTAACCCTAGGAGATGAAGGGCCAAAATTCATGTGGGCCCCATTTGGGTAAGTTAGTACATTAACTTCCCGGGGTCGTAACTTTTGCATACGATATCCGTTTTAGGAATATGATAGCCCGTTGGAAAGGTATCATTGAGGAGATTCATTTTGGGGCCTCAATAATTCCTGCAACTATCATTAATTTGGTTTGATCCCAAAAAAACTTCATTTAGGCCCTCAAAATGGCCCCGAAAGTTAAAATTGCTAAAAGTACTAAATTGCCAAAATTGCCAGAAAACTGCTTTGATCCAGTTGGAAAAGGTGGGTGGCCACCGATATCCACTTGGATCAATCCTCCCTCCTTAGGAAGCAATGGTATCCATTGTGTTGAGGTCCCCCATCAGATGAGGAAATTTTTGTTGAATCTGGCCCTAGGTGAGCCACTTGCCTTGGTGCAGAAGCTTCCCTGCTTTGACGACTCGATAAAGTTGGATCCTTTGTTGTCAATTTCCCTTTATTTGTGTGTACACAATATTATCATTAGATGCCTTTTGTATGTAGTTGAGGTTGAGCTCAGTTGGTGTCATCTTTTCTGCTACTTCTGAGGTGTCCAATAATGGTGGGAAATAAGGGCGAAGGAGTTCCACGTTGAACACTGGGTGCAGGCCAAGGAAAGGAGGAATGTTGAGATGAAAAAAAATTTCCCCCACGGCCTTGGTGATAGTGTACAACCCATAACGGAGTGGGTGAAGCTTCCTATGGGGTCCTATAAGGCGTTCTTTCTGTAAGTGCAACCAAACTTTGTCGCCCACCTAAAACTTATGTTGTAGAAATTACGATACCCAAATGAGTATTCCTGCGATTCTCCTGATCTAACAAGTTCCGCTATTGTTAAATACAGAATCTCTTCTACTATTACTTTTGCGGAAGCAATTTAAATCATGATCACAACCACAATGCATAAAGTGAAATATCAATAACACACAACACATAAGTTTTACCGAGAAAGCGTAAAGCTAAAAACCCCAACTATCATATATTATGTATATCATGAATCATGAAATAATCTCATACAAAACTCTAATCCAAGAGCTCTCAGTACAATACAATCGTCTCACACTGTCATACACAAATTAGCAAATACCTATGCCAATTTCTGTGTCCAGACAACCTGCCTCCTCTGCACAAACTTTGCAATCTGAATTCTCACAATAAATCGAATGAATACAATTGCCTTGTTTGCACATGTTCATAAGCATATTCACTGCATGTGTGAACAAATCACAAACGATAGCCAAACTGTCCCTTTCACCTGTTATCTCAACTGGATCTCCATTGGAACTGACATGCATGTAGTTAACCGTGGCGAATCTTTAGTTGCATGGGAGTTCACTGATTAACTGAACTCTCACTAGTGCATGTTTATTTACAACTAGTACAACTGATATTAACTCACTTAACTACACTTATAATTCTGTTACAATTCCAAATCACTCAGTTATGAATGAGATAATAGATTAATATTTATTGTCTAATTTAATTAAGGGAAAAGTAAAATAGACACATGTTTCTTGTTGACTTTTCAACACTCCCTCTCAACAAGAAAGGGATTATCCTTCACCCCAATCCTGTCTCTATGATATTCGAATTTTCTCCTGGTGAGCGCCTTCGTCAGAATGTCT
>SNQJ01S0032519.1:68006-78052 GCA_010110895.2 Picea sitchensis
GGCCTTTTGATATTTGGAAAATCTTCCAAGGCAGAAAGAAACAAAACTCACTAGAGGGAGCACAACTGTCATTGGATCACACCAAGCTGCAAGAGAGTTAAGCCCATAGAAGAAGCCAGGAGAGGAGCTGTATGGATGGTGGAGACACTCCAAGAAAGAAGTGGCAAGATTATGATAGCCATTGGATCTTGCAGAATTGTAAGGCGGTTAGGGATCGACGAGTCCCGAAAAGGTATGATCTCAGGATCTCGTGATCTCGGAGGTTCGTAAGGGGAGAGCACAAGAGTTGGGTGCTCCAACTCATAAAGTTGTGAAGTGAAAGTTGCGAGGAGCAGGGAAAACCATTGGATCCAGGTCACGGGAAGACCGTTGGATCAAAAATTTTGCTATATCGTGCATCGGAGGTTTGGAGGTTGGAAGGACCACTCTTCGACTGTCGAAGTCATGAAGTGAGTCTCGTGTGAACACGTGGAATGTCCATCAGGTGGGGACCATGTGATTGATAGGTGGCATAATAACAACGCCCAGAGAAAGCTGAAAGAGGGTGACAGGTGGTGGACATGTGTCGCTTGGGAAGGAGTCAACTCATCGTCGACTCATTGCGTCTTGGGGACTCACAAGAAAGGAGCACGAGGGCTCAATGCTCCAACTTGCAAAGTCACAAGTTGCGAGAAGTGAGAAAAGGGGGTCAACCTATCATTGACTTATCGTGTCTCGGGGGATCACGAAGGAGGAGCACGAGGGCTAGACACTTGAAATCGCAAGGTAGCAAGTAGCGAGAGGTTCTAGCATTTAGCCCTAGTCGATGGTCACGTGTGGAGGGCACTGAAAAAGAAGGAGCCATACCCGTCTCATGGTCTCGGGTATCGGAGGTGTGGCGAAGGAGGAGTCGAGAGCTTCAACTCACGAACTCATGAGATCATGAGGTTGTGACAAGTGCCTTTGGGAATAGACCTTGGTCATAACGTTGTGGTCACTCAGAAGAGGTGAAGCTTGCGCCTAGTGCCTATTCGCACAGTTGGGGTTTCCAAACGACCTGTGGATTCGTTGGACATTCTAGCAATAAAGGAGTCGCTTCAGCTCAAGGGGATATTAGAGTGATCCTAAGAGGATCTCAGCCTGAGAGTTCGGGGGTCTGCATCAGGTCTCTCGAGCGTGCGAGAGCTTTTGTCCTCAAGAGAAACAAGCTCGAGGCCCAACTCTTTGTACTCTGACCTCGTTGGGGACATGCATTAAGATGACAAGGAGCAGACCGCTCTGATACCACTAATCCATATTTTATTCGAAGAATGAAATGACTACAGATTATTGACAGGTGCTTAACACAAAATAACAGAGATATAGTAAAACTAGTTTTCTATTCAATAACGAAATATGCTGAAACTGTAAAATGCAGTAGAAACAAGCTTGTTGGAATGGTGGTGGCTTATCTCTGAGAAGAGATGTGATGGTTGTGCTCATTTGTAAGAAGAAGATTACAATGAGGCTCTAAAGGCCCTTTTACAATAAACAGGAATGCCAAAAACCCTAGACATAAAAAAACCTAACCCTAGGAGATGAAGCGCCAAAAGTCATGTGGGCCCCGTTTGGGTAAGTTAGTACATTAACTTCCCGAGGTCGTAACGTTTGCATACGATCTCCATTTTAGGCGTATAATAGCCCGTTGGAAAGATATCATCGAGGATATTCATTTGGGGCCTCAATAATTCCATTCAACTATCATTGATTTGGGTCTATCCCGAAAAACCTTCATTTAGGCCCTCAAAACGGCCCCAGAAGTTAAAACTGCTAAAAATAGTAAATTGCCAAAATTGCCAGAAAACTATTTTGAGCCAGTTGGAAAAGGTGGGTGGCCACTGATATCCACTTGGATAAATATGTAAATATATGGATATGGAAAGGTTATGAGCCACACAGGCACTAAAATCTTCCTACGTTTAAATAAAACTTGGGTTGCAACCTTTTTGCTAACACTAATGAACACCACATAATTATATTATTGGTGTAGTGTTCAGGTCTAAAATGAAGGCATCCAATTAATTGGGAAGACAATAGGAAGTGTTTGGAGAATGTGTCAACACATTGGCCAAAATTCCAACTTATGGATGGTGAGATACATGACTAATATGAAGAGCATTATGCAATTCAATGCAAGGTGCACTGGATAAGTATGCATTGATAATTGCACTCATGCATAGTAAGTGATAGAATTGTGTACTAAATGAAATTGTTGAATGTGTTTTGTAAGTACATGCATATATATTATTGCATGGAAATAATTGTTACTAACATCTGAAATGTTGTTAACTCATGAAGCTGAGGACATTTCAGGATTTGCTAGACATTGCAATAGGAAAGTTGCATGTCAAGTAGTCACATGAATACTGACTATAGAAAATTTCTTGTTCAGAAAAATAAGTAATGAAATGACATATATTAATTAAGAACGAACATATGCATAGAATGACGAGTCATTCTATTTTATTTTATTAAATTGTTTGGTAATTGTGATTGAATTTCTAGGTGCAGACAATTCTAAGTTCAGTTCATATGGTTTTGTACATATTGCAATCGAATTATGATGTATAGGAAATATTGACAATTTGTTGGCAGTTTGCAAGATGAAGCCTTGCAGGAAAATGGTATGCAGTTTGGTGCTTGTGAAAAACCACAAGGAAGGTTGCAATTTTAATATGGAAACAACCAAGAAGAATTATGAAATAGAATTTCATGTTTTGGGGAAAAGTTGAATTCCCTTTTTGAACTAAGTTTGAATTCCTAAATGAATTCTTTTATGTTCTCTCATGATAACTGCATGTGTGTGATGCAGATGAGACAATATTGGCTAAAGTGAGAATGTTGAAAGAAGAACTATTGATAGAGACATTGAAGCCCTTTAATGGAGAACCTTGTTGAAAGGCTCTGGTAGTGGGTTGGTGCTCTCCTTGCATGTGAAATCCTTGGCAAGATGGATTGTTGATGGACTATGTAGCAGTAAAAGGATACCTGAGTCTAAAAGGGTGAGTTCAAAAAGGAAGAGGAAACTAGGAAATTCTTATGGCATGGTAGCTACCATAAGGAGGGTGTGTCAAATGGTACAGTGAGCTGGATTCTTCTTGAAACATCTCTATAGAGTAGAGAAAATGAATTCCAGTTGCACTGTGAACACAAAAATTGGTGCTTGAAAGTAGAGCACCAGGTGGATAATAGGATTCCAATAGCTAAAACTTGGATCTTTTTGAATAATTTTTAAATTATATATGTATAAACAAGTTTCACTGAGGACAGTGAAAAAATAAGGGGAGGGGATTGTAATATCCCCTGACAGAGCCCCAGTTGTAATTATGAATTGTAAACCTGTTTTTTTATTTATGTTCATTTACATGTTGTGTATTGGTACATGTGTTATAATTTATGATTAATGCATGTATATGTTGTATGTGTATGGTTACTATTATTTCCACATTAATCTGTGTATTAGAAGAATATGTTGTATGCTTATGTTTATATATATGCACATGATAATTGTCATTTCTATGAGGTAGCATGTCCTGGCCTGGATGTGTATGATGTTTCAGCAAGAATCTTTGTGTGGCATACCCATCAGGTTATGGCTAGGTATGCTACAAATTTGTACCAAATTGGTATCATAGCGAAGTGAAGTGTCCGAGTAGTGGTGTTGCCCAGCCTGTTGGTGGTTGGGGATGTTACAATAATTGACGGCTACAATAATGTAGTTATGGTCGGCAACAGAGGTTGGTCTACAAGTGGTGAAATATATTCCCAATTTAGTGAAGGGACCTACAATGAATACAGGATGTAATGGATCAGGATGGGAGTACATATTTTTTGAAAATATCTGGCAAGGATGGCACTTTTGAACTGCATTCATACAATCTTTAAAGATTTAAGTCCAAAAGTACATGAGGCATAAAATGTTTTGGGCAGTGGCTAACCTAGAGAGATGGCCACCACATTCTCCAGAGTGGTAGTCATTAAGGATACACTCAGCTTCATGGTGGAAAACAAATCAACGCAAAACCATATCTACCCCACGACGATAAATAACGTCTCCCACAACAAGGTAATTACGGGAGTGATGGTGAATACATCGACAAACATCTTTTGATAATGCAGGTTGAAAACATTGGGTTTGGATATATATTAACACATCTTTGTACCATGGGTGATACAATTCGATGAGAAACAAAGATTCATTTGGTAATGAATCTTGTACCATAGATTCATCATGGACTCGAGAAAGGTCGGTCATCAATTCAACAAATACCAAGTATTTTTTGGACTTGGGGGTAGAAAACTCGAGATTGAATTCTTGAAGGATAATAATCCATTTGGAGTATCTTCCTCCAAGAATATGATGTGATAGTATATAATGCATTGGGTTAGCATCAAATATAATTGTGGTAGTTCGCAAGAGAAAAAAATGTCGAAAATGTTGGACATACAAAAAAACTGTCATTGCCAACTTCTCAACATAAGTGTAACGAAGTTTAGTGCCAACAAGGCCCTTACTAAGATAGTAAATAACATATTTGTTTTGTTCATCATCAGTTTGGATGAGCACCATGCCAATGGTGGTTTAAGAAGTAGCGAGATATAATAGAAAGTATCGATTATAGTTGGGAGGTTTTAATAAAGGAGTGGATGTGAGCACGCATTTTAAACCATAAAAGGAGTGTTGATCTTGCTCATCCCAAATAAATGGAACACATTTCTTAAGTAAATGCATGAAACCTTTTGTAATTTCCACATAGTTGGCAATGGAGTGTCATAAAAATCTTACTTTCCCATACAAAATTTGAAGTTGGGATATAGAGCGAGGTGGAAGAAATTTGGTAATTTCCTTGACTTTCAAGGGATCAACTTGGATCCGAAACCTAGATATGATGAAATCTAGAAGGTGACCAGATTCCACAACAAAAATTCACTCGTGTGGGTTTAAACAAATGTTGTAATGTTGAAAATGTAGAAAAACTTGTCTTAGGTGTTCTGGATGATATTTGTGCCTCTTATTTTGCAAGAAGGTCATCCAGATATACATGTATGATATTGTTAATGCCATGGAAGGCATAGGACATGACTTGTTGAAATGTTGCACCAACATTTTTAAGGCCAAAAGGTAACTTTTGATATGATAAATTTCCCCAAGGGAGAATGGAAGTTGTTTTGTGCCGGTATTCCAGAATGATTTTGATTTTATTATAGCCAGATAAGTCATCCATCAATGAAAATAATTTGCATCTGGTGAAATCATCGATAATATGGTCGATTAAAGGGGTGGGGTGATTTTTTTTAGGACAAGCCTTGTTTAAATACCTATAATCAACACATACACGGATAGTGCCTTGTTTTGTAGTAACAGGTACAATGTTCGAGACCTATTCAGTCAAGGGTACTGGGTATATAAGGCCAACATTCAATAAATTTTCAACTTCTACCTTGATTGCCACAACTTTCCTAGGGTGGACTAGTTAGAGTCATTGTCGATCAGGACAAGATCTGGGGTAAGTCTTAATTTCATGTGAAACAATTTGGCAGTCTGTTCCAGTCATTTCTTCATAGGACCAGGAAAAGATATCACAAAATTATTTGAATAGGGTAGTGTAACATTAAATTTCTTAAGTGAAACAAGTTGCACCTATCTGTATGTGCTCCACGACCCCAGGTTTCATTGAAATATCAATTGGAATAGTGTCTGAGATGTTACCTAGGTTTCCTTAAGATAAAATGGACTGTGCAGTTGAAGGTAATTTGAATTGGTCTTGATCATCAACTAAAATGAGGGTTTGAATGTGTGCCTCTGCTTTTTCTTGACTAGGGAGGAAAGATGATCGATGATGTGTATATTCCCATGGTCTCTCTCATAAAATCATTACTTCCATGATGGCCTCATATGAAGGTAAAACATCATTTAGGAGGTCATGCAAAGTGTATGGAGAGTTAACCTAGTAAGGAAGAGAGAATCGATCTAGTTCCTCATCCAGTGGGAGACTGGGATCAAGGTCAAAAAATTCTCTCGCTGACTATATCACTAAATATGATAATTTAGTTGGTGACAATTGCATAATAGCTCTGTAAGAGTCTACTTCTGAAGGTTGAAGAAGCACCCAAGGATCGTAAGAGCCAATGGATGTGGTGAAAATAGAAGATATCATGTTGACAGGAGCTATGTTGGTGGTGTCATGTGTAGGGAGGGGGAATATCCCCATAAGATATGGTTCTTTAAACATATCTATATTGATGATTTTGTACTAGCCATAAGATTCACCTACATAGGGCACATTGGTAGTCATATTAACATGCATTTCATGGGTGCAATAATCCAATTGGTCAATCGTAACTATCTTTCCTTGATGTGGAAATTGT
Organism: Picea sitchensis; assembly: GCA_010110895.2. NCBI lineage: Eukaryota > Viridiplantae > Streptophyta > Pinopsida > Pinales > Pinaceae > Picea > Picea sitchensis. The sequence continues at coordinate 74,394 of SNQJ01S0032519.1, forward strand.
ACAATGTGAAAGAAAGTGGATGCGACAACCTTCATTGTGTAGATCCAAGTGCGTCCTATGAGAAAATTATAATCAAATGTGGCATCGACCACTTCGAATTCGACGAAGAAATTATTTCCCCCAAGCTAAATCGATAGGGAGGTGAGATTCCATGGGGTTTAAAATAATGTCCATCAAATTATTTAAGGATGGTTGAGGATGTAGTGAGATTTGGAGAACCAATGGATTTCCAACATGACAAAGGCATAATATGAGTGGTCTCTCCTTCATCGATCACCATATGAAAGATGTTCTTATTCAATCACTAGACTATAATTAGAAATTTCAGTTGGTGTGATAGGCATGACTTGCTCTATTCTGTGTCAAAAGAAATAATGGTAGAATCTAAAGGGTCTATTCCCCATATGAATGATAGAAAGGATTTTCATTATGCAGGAAAAATCTACTATGCTTCGAGGGTGGACATGGAACACAAGGCCTGGGCAAGATCTTCTAGTATGCTCTAGTGTTGGGCTCCCCGAGCATTCAGATTATGGGTGGTCCATTGAAATACCCCTTTGGGAGGGCAGATGGCAGGTTTAAAAGCCAGTTTATTTAATGTGAGAGGGCCAGTGGGTGGTGAAGCTAGTGGAGGATACTTTGATGAAGGTTCCTCCTCCGTGGATTTATAGTTCTTAGCTCTGGTCTTTAATGCCACCATATATTTAACCATCAAATAATTTGTTGTTGAGGACTCTGTGTTTCCTCGAGGTGGGGGTGCATGCGTTTGTGATATCATCTATTGTTGTTGGGGGGGGAGATATTAGTTAATACTGGAGGTTGGGAGGGATTTCCCCCTCATTTGAGGTATTGATGAACCTTAGAAAGGCGAGGTAAATATTTAGTGTAGTGGTCCTCCTTACATACCATGAAAGGATATTTTGTCTTTGATTTGTTTTTTCCCCCAACATTGGGGTCTTGGGTTTTTGGGCATGTCTTCTTAGAAGGATTCTTCTTTTTCTTATTATTATTACCTTTATTTTTCCCTCTAGATTGTTGTGGGTTTTTGGGTGTGGTTGATTGCACCGATTTTACCTCGGAGGTTTGATTAGGGGCCAAAGTGGAGGTGGTAGCAAGTGCAGAAGAGGTGGGATTGTGAGCTATAGTCAATTGACTAAGATTCCCAGTCAATTGGCCAACTTTAGTGGAAGATACAAGAGTGACCATACCATTGACAAGGGGTCTTAATGTTGTTTTTGATTGATTATTCAATAGACAAGGAGTGTGGATAATCATATCATATAATGTTCCATACTGAGAATATACTAAGTCTAAATCCTAGGCATGATTGATTGTTTGCTCCTCTATTACAGCACCTCCCATGGAAACATCTTTATCTATGGGTGGTAAAAACGACTTTGTGAACCAATCTGCCAAGACTCAGTTCAAGATGATGGCTTTAACCAACCGTATTCATTGCCTCCATTCATGAATGTGATCATAAATGTGAGTGGAGGTATATTGTCAAAGGGAGGTTAAAACCTCAGTATTGTTCTCATACCGAATGGGAAGTTGGAAGTGAGTTATAAATGAGAGTGTTGAAGTCACCAAAATAGTTCCATGGTAGCTCAATATGCCATTTATTTGTTGTTCTTATGAGTTCTCTCTAGAAAATTTGTAACCGGACGGAATCATCCATCAAGGAGTTTGAAGAAAACCAAAGATGGAATATCATGATGTGGTTGTTTGGATCTTCTCCAGGTTTTTAGTCAAACTTGGGGATGTTGTACCAGAGTTTTGCGAGGATAGGGGGATAAAAATGGGGAATGGATTATGAGATAGTTTTCCAAACAGGAGATATATCACAAATCTAATCTGGTCAAAAAAGGAAGTTATCGATTTGGCTACAAGTATTGGTAGTACTGTTGTGGCATCATAGTACTAGTAGTACTGTATAAGGTTGATTTGGCAATGTAACACCTGTTCATCCTCCCATATATGAAGGTTGAGAGGATTGGGGAGGGGTCATAATGGGGTTCACTATTTGGGTGGAGAAATATCCTTGTAGAGGGATTCCTGTTGAAGGAGGTTGACCCCATAAAGCCATATCCAATCCTGGATATGGTAATCCTGAGTAAATCCCTGTATGTCCTTGAGTAAAAGTGGTGAAAGGGCCTATGGAAATGGTTTTCCCCCACGGTTGAATTTGATTTCCATCTATGGGGTGCCCTGGTTGGTTTCCAGTATGGGATAGGCCCCAAACTGTTTGTTGTCCCAAAGATGTGGGTTTCTCCCCAACAGGGTGTTTCCCCCAGGATGGTAATGGCCCTGCAGTTGAGGGTTCCCCCCTAATTGGTTGTTGTCCCCATGGTGATTTTTTCTGATCCAGGTGGATATTGGTGGCCACCCACCTATTCCAATTGGCTCCTTTTGACAATTTTAATTCAGCACGTTCTTCTATAATTCTTTGTAATTGTGAGTTCTACACTTTTAGGGTTGTTTGAAGCCATACACAGTTTCCAGGTGAATATTGGAGGCTTCCCACCTAATCCAACTAGATTATTTTGGAATTTTTTATGTCAGTATGTCTTTGTGTACTTCCAGGTCCATTTTGGGGCACTAAATAGTGTTTTTTTGGCTTGCCACAGTCAAACTATAGATAGATTCAAAGTTTGATGGCATAATGTGTAGTTCTCTAAAATACCTTTCCAATGGCTATCACGCGCCTAAAACAGAGGTCGTATGCAAAAGTTACGACCCTGGGAAGTTGAGATACCAACTTACCCATTAGAGTCCACATAAATTTTGGCATTTCATCTCCTAGAGTTAGGTTTTTGGATGTATAAGGTTTTTTCATTCATGAGTAATGTTAAAATGCCTTTGGAGCCTCATTGTAATCATTCGTCTCATATGAATGCGTGTAGTAGCCACATCTCTTCTCGAATATAGCTACCACCATTCGAGCAAGTTGTTATTCAGTTCTGTAGTTTTATAGTTTCAACCTATTTTATTTATTCAATAGAAGTTATTGTTCACTAGATCTATGTTGTTGTTCTCCATATCTTTGTGTTATTGTAGTCAATCTGTTATTTTATTTCTTTCCTCTCATAAATCTAGATCAATTGTATCAAAGCGGTCTACTCTTCATTTATTTTTCTTCGTGCATGTCCCCAACAAGATCTGGGTACAATAATTTGGGACTTGAACCAGTCAAGACTTTGCAATATCGGTCATGCCAATCCCAAAAATAACTCATGGGGGGTGAGAAGAAATATGATGGAGCAATAGATCCTTTTAAATTGTTTCTCAAGGAATCTCTTGCACGACAAAGGAACAGAATGATGGACAACTTTGCACAGATCCTTCGGTGGATTCCCACAGGAGACGCATCTTCATCAAGAATCCATGCAACCCCCTTTATGGTACAAGTAAATTTTGATAATCCATTATTTGAAGCACCGATAGATGCATATGTTTTAGATAAATGGTTGAATATGCTTGAAGGGTATTTTCGGTCCAAACTTTTTTCGATAGGGAAAATATTAATTTTACACTCCTTGTAAATTCTAACCTTGTACAATATCTACTGCAAACTGATATTTAGAAAATAACAGAAAAGATACAATGGAAAATACAAACATTACACAGAGATTTTTCACCTGGAAACCCAAACTGGGAAA
>SNQJ01S0032519.1:78292-90345 GCA_010110895.2 Picea sitchensis
ATATTGATACACATTATTTTTTACACTGTTTACAATACAATATACATATAGGAGCCAGTGGCATCCAAAACCCTAACCCAATGACCTGGATTAGTCCAAAACCCTAATTCTTTAACCGGAAATAGAAAACCATCGGCAAAAACCATGTGCCGAAATAAACCACCTAATATCACGTGGTCCCAGAAATATGTCGTCCCGGAAATATGTCGGCCCGACGAAAATATGTCGGCCCGAAACCGGCGAAAATATGTCGGCCCAAAAAAAAAAAATCGGGGGCGCTGCCCCCGAACCCCTGCACCCCCCTCTAACCCCCCCGTGCGCCCGGCGCAGGCGCTCAGACACTACTTCTCGTGCAAAGAATATAACACATACCCAACACTCCTCAAGGCCATCCCCCATGTTAAGGACTGGTGGGATACTTACTTTGAGCAAAGGGCCATAGAGGAATATGAAATATTTGTGGTCTCCCCCACATGGGATTCCTTCAGGGATGATATTAAAGAACAAAACTACCCTGTTGGAATCTATGAGGACCAGTGCACAAGATGGACCACCCTACATCATGAAAGGGACCAGATAGTACCAGATTTCACCAATATTTTCCATACCTTGTGCACCAAATTGGCTATCAAAGACTTTGAACGACATTTGGTGCTCAAATACCGCGGTTGTCTAAATAGATACATTCAAACAGAAATGTATTTTCTAGACATCACATCATTAGGTACAGCTTATAGATATGTTGTCAAGATCAAGCAGAAATTTAAGCAGAAGAGGAGAGAGTTTGGATCTGCAAACTCCGCACAGCCGAAGCAGGGTAAAGTTGGCCCCAACCCACAAAACAAGGGACAGAGGAAATATGGCCACTCTCAGGAAAACCAGTCCAAGCCGCAACAAAATAAGGGTAATGAGAAGTTGAAGAAGGACATGGGAAAGTGGTGTGAATACCATAAAATCCCTTGGCACAACTCTGAAGAATGTCGCTCCAAGAAGTCACTCGTGGCCGAGTTGAAATATTCCGAGTTAGATGTAGATTCTAAATCCAAATAAAATCCAAAAGGAGGGAAGAAGATTATCAATGTTGAGACCAGTGCCATTTTCACTACCACCAAAGTCCAGCCAAGTGAACTAGAAGAACCAGAGGAAGGGGAATGTTTCTTTCACTCACAGATGTGGGTAAAGGGGGCTCCACTTAATTTCATTGTCGATAGCAATAGTCAAAAGAACCTGACCTCAATAGAGGTCTTCAAGCAACTATACATGTCGATGACACTGCACCCACAACCCTACACCATCGACTGGCTTCTCCAACAAAGATATCTCAACGTCATCCAACAGTGTCATCTTCCCTATGACATCAAGCCCTTCAAAGATGAGGTATTGTGTAATATTTCTCCCCTTGAAGTTTGTGATGTTATTTTAGGACAACGATATTTGTGGAAGTGACATGTTGTATATGATTCTATACCCCACCGTGTTATTATTACTTTGGGTAGACAATTCTACCGGATACCAAAGGTAGTGCCTCCTACCGCTATTTCTTTAATCTCTACTAAGAAATGAAATAAGATCATTTCACAGACTAGAAAGTTCGTCTTCTTTGTGATCCGTGCTCATAGTAATATGAAGGTCTCCTCTACATCCATGACCTCTACATGGAGCCTCTCTTTGCAGCAGAGGCAATTGGACGAAATTATGGAAGAGTACAGAGACATCTTCTCCTCACCCATCGGGGAACCGATGCACTTCCAAGTCAAGCATCTAATTGATATAACCCTCATTGAAAATTTACCTAATAGACTAGTTTATCATCGCTCGATGATGGAAAATGAAAAAATCCAACGTCAGATCCAAGAACTTCTTCAAAAGGGGCACATCAGACCCAAGTCCTCCCCTTGTGTAAGCTCGATTGTACTGATGCAGAAGAAATATGGGACTTGGTGACTCTACATTGATTACAGAGATTCAAACAAAATCAGATTCAAGAACCAGTACCTAATTCCCCAAATTGATGAACTTCTTGACCAACTCAAGGAGGCCAATTTCTTGAACAAGATTGACCTAAAGTCTGGCTACCACTAGGTTCCCATCGAACCGATTGATTTATGGAAGACAACTTTCAAATCTAAAGAATGTCTCTTCTAATGGTTGGTCAAGCCCTTTGGCCTAACAAATGCACAAACAACTTTCAAGAGGTTGATAGATGATGTATTGAGACACTTCACGAACTCTTTTTGTGGTGGTATATCTGGATGACATCCTCATCTTCAGCAAAACTTGAGAAGAGAACATACAACATGTTTAGCAGGTTTTGAGAAATCTACGGCAACACAAGCTATATTCCAACTTGGAAAAATGATCCTTTGTCATGGACAAGGTCCAATACTTGGGAGACATTGTTGATGAACATGGGGTACATGTGTATCCATGTAAGATTCAAGTCATCCAAGACTAGCCAGCCTCGACCACACTAACCGAGCTTCCGAGCTTCTTGGGAATTTCCAACTTCTACCAACGGTTCATGTTGGGATTCTTCCATATTGCATGGGACCTCTTCCAAGTGACCGATGGTGGTGGCAAGGAAAAGTTAACATGGGAGAATGCACAAAAATGATCATTTGATGATCTAAAGCATCGCCTGTGCTCAGTTCCAGTACTCTCCTTACCCGATCTGCAACAACCATTTGAGATTGAGACCGTTGCATCCGACTATGATGTAGGTGCAGTTATCACTCAACACGGTCATATGATAAAATACTATAGTGAGACACTCTCAGTTATTTTCTGGAAGTACCTCACCTATGACAAGGAAATGTATTCCATTGTACAAGCTTGTCGTCAATTTGTACAAGCTTTTCACCAATGGAAACGTTACATTCTAGAAAAGGAGAAAATCATCCACATTGATCACAAGCCTCTGCAGTTCATACAAACACATGGGAAGTTGCAGAACAAATTCCATAAGAAGAGGTCCACATACCTGCAACAGTTTCATATCAACATCAAGTATAAGAAAAGGATCACAAATCATGTCGTTGAATTCCTTAGTCAACCTCCCATGGCTATACTCACCATCGTGCTCCATTCCTATGGGAATCATGCATCTGAGTGGCCCCAAATTTATCAGCAAGATCATAACTTCTCCACCACCTATCAGCTCTTGGGTACATGCACGAATGTCACCAATTTTCACATTCAGGACAAACTGTTATTCCATCTGAGCCATCTCTATTTTCCTACAAGCGATCATGCAAAGCGGATTTGGCAGGATCACTACAGTTGGATGGGAGGACATTTTGGCATGGATAAAATTGTTCCCTTTCTACAAAAACATTTTTATTGACCAAAACTTTGACAGGGTGTCAGCAAGTATATCAGATATTACATTGTCTATGCCATTTCCAAGCCATCCATCAAGAAGAAAGGCTTATACACCCCTCTTCTTACTCCTGAGAGGCCTTGGGAATCCATCTTGATGGATTACATGTCTATCCTTTCTTCCACCAAGCAAGGAAATGAGTTCGTATTTGTGGTGGTTGATCGGTTTTCAAAGATGTCCATTCTCACAGCCTGCAAGAAGAGCATCACAGTGGCAGATAATTCCAAGCTCTTCCTCAAATGAGTGTGGGTTCATTTTTGGATACCACAGACCATCATCTCTGATTGGGATAGGAGGTTCCTCAACACATTTTGGTCGAGTCTCTAGTCACTTTTGGACACCAAGCTCATTAAATCCACTGCCTTCCACTCTCAAACCAATGGCCAGAAAAAGGTCGTAAATCAGATGAGTGTATGCATCCTACGCATGTATAACTCTAAGTCTATTCATACATGGGATGAGATTCTTCCCTATGTTCAACACAACTACAATAGGGCTCTCCATAGCTCCACTGACCATAGCCCATTTTAGGTGGGGCTAGGATTCCAACCCTTGGGTCCCATTGATGTTGCACTACCTCTTGCAACCACATAGAGAAAATATTCCCATGTTCAGTCTGAGGCTGACAAAGCCACTAGATTCATTGAGTGGATTCAACACCCACCAATAGGTCCATGATATTTTTCAGAAAGCCAATGCTAAGTACAAGCAACACCATGATCAAAACCTAGTACCACACAAGTTTTAGGTGGGAGACAAGGTCAGGTCACATTTGCAGAAAGAACACCTTACAGGTCCACATCGGAATCTTAGTCCATTTTTCTATGGTCCTTACACTATCAACAAAGTTGTGGGAGATAATTCTTTTGAGCTTAACACTCCCCCCTTCCTTGGCTTGCACCTACTGTTCAATGTGGACCTCCTCCGACCATATTTTCCACCATTATTGGACACCTCAGAGATCGCAGAATAGTTGACACCAACAGAGCTCAAACCTGACTGCATGGAACAAGCATCCACTGATCAGATAGTGGACACACAGGTCCAGGGCATTCACCAGCAGAGGATGCAACTTTATCAGGTTTTCAAGGCAGGGCAGCTCCTGCACCAAGGAAAATGGATCACCCAAGGAAAAATTCAGCAAAAATTTCCTCACCTGATGGGGGCACTCAATGCAATTGAGACCATTGATTCCTAAGGGGGGAGGACTAATCCATGTGGATATTGGTGGCCACCCACCTATTCCAACTGTCTCCTTTTGACAATTTTAGTTCAGCACATTCTTCTATAACTCTTTGTAATTGTGGGCTCTACACTTCTGGGTCTGTATGAAGCCCTACACAAATTCCAGGTGTATATTGGTGGCCTCCCACCTAATCCAACTAGATTATTTTGGAATTTTTCATGTCAATACATCTTTTTGTACTTCCAGGGTCATTTTAGGGCTCTAAACAATGTTTTCTTGGCTTGCCACAGTTAAATTGTAGACATAGTCAAATTTTGACAGCATAATGTGTATTTCTCAAAAATACCTTTCCAATGGGATATTACACGCCTAAAACGGAGGTCGTATGTAAACGTTACGACTGTGGGAAGTTGAGGTACCAACTTACCCATTGGGGCCCACATAACTTTTGGCATTTCATATCCTAGGGTTAGGTTTTTGGATATCTAGGGTTTTGGCATTCATGAGTAATGTTAAAACAAAATTGGAGCCTCATTGTAATCATTCTACTAAGACGAATGCACGTAGTAGCCACATCTCTTCTCAGAGATAGCTACCACCATTTGAGCAAGTTGTTTTCAGTTATGCATTTTTACAGTTTGAACCTATTTTATTTATTCAATAGAAGTTATTGTTCACTGGATATCTACTGTTGTTCTCTATATCTCTATGTTATTGTAGTTGGTCTGTTATTTTATTTCATTCCTCTTATAAATCCGGATCAGTTTCCCCCATGTGGAAAATGGCCCTACGGTTGAGGGTTTCCCCCCAGTTAGAATCCCCCCCCCTAGTGAGAGGTAAATACAAACCTTCTATGTGAATAGCTGGTGTGGTATAAATAATTTGGGTGACTGACATTAAGTTACCTACTAGACTGGAGGGATGAAAATACAATGTACTTGTTGCAGGGCTCATGGTAGTGGCACTACTAGCTACCTGACTAGAGTGAATTTGTAGAGGATGACCAAGTATTGCGCTTGGTGTCAATATAGGTTCATTTCTAGTGGTGGGAACAATATTTGTACCCACACATAGTTTTGGTGGAGTTATTGGGGTCAACAATGTTGGCCACCAATGAAAAGTTCCATAAGTGGTAATGTGTGCCAAGGAAATAATTTTAGGGTCCATTGGGGGTATTATTATTCCATATTGAGAGGTGGATGTTGATGCGTGAATGCCATAATATAATTTTTTGTACATTTTGAGAGGTATGAGATAGTTTTCAAGATTAAAATAGGTAGGTACCAGAGTGACGGGTGAGGGAGGGGGATTGGTGGGAGGGAGGAAGTTACCTTCCTCGACAGTTTCAATTGCCCCTTCAATTGGGTCAGCTAAGGGACCTACACACCCTATTTAAGAGACGTGTTCTTCTTTAAATATTCCTTCAATAGAACGTTTGTTTGGATGACCGTGATGTTCAGGATATAACCCTTGCATTCTTCGAGATATATGAAACATGTTATCGACCACAGTGAAAATCTAACAATTTTTTAGGCCAACTACAAACTTTAAAAGAACTACTAAAAAAAAATATAGGTAATCAACCAAGAAACAAGAGATAGAAGGATCTTCTGAAGATAGGATGTCAAGCCATCGGCGAAGATATGGCAAGCAGCTACCTCGAACTCCACGTAAAAACCCTTCTTGGTGTAAGAAACCCTCGCTTTCATGGGATCACCCTCCAATGGCATTGAAAGTGTGATAAGATGTATACCTTAGGTACCATGGGAAACCCCCCACAGTCACCTATGTATCTATCTAGGAAAGGTCACTAAGGTTACCAACTCACAGTTGGCCTCTGGTGGGGTGTAGTCAACAGTCGGGACCAAATATATGGGTAGGATAACAAAGTTTGAAGCTCTTCTAGAGGACTGAAGACAAGTGGATCGGTAAGAATCTTGAGGACCCTGAATGGATTATATATTCATGAAGAAAAGAGACCAAATGAACCAATAACACTCAAGAAAAACCCCCAATACATGCTCTTTCCACTATGATTGGTCAAGATTTGGAAGGGTAATCTTCACTTCTCTTCTACATGTGACCTCTTGTTTAGCCCCTATGTTAGAGGGGGTTCCCAACTATGCCTATACGATGTTTGGGTTTTATCCCTCTTTAGTGTTCTACAATTTTGTTTAGTAGTCTTGGATAGTTTACTCAGTTTTCCTAGTCCAAAGACTCTAATCCTAAGCTATTGTTGGTGTACTAAAAACAATGTCTAGTTAATTTTATTATCATGTTGGTTGATTTTAATATTTTTTTTTACTCAGAAGGATGTTCGAAGGTGAAACTAGTCACATGAAGAATTGAATCCAAAAGAATGAAATGCAAATATTTTTCTTTCAATTAATTCTAACTACGGGAAAGGGAAGATATATTTTCTTGTTTTTTTTTTTTAAATGAACACCCAAAAGCATGCAACATTCATTTTTCTTTAATCAAATGGAAAAATTTTGAAATGAAAAACTACTAAATTATTTTTTCCAAAATCCCAAAGAAAAACAATCCTTTTCAACTATGTACCAAAGCACTTCTTTTTGTTTTTCTTTTCAAATTGGATGAAAACTAAAAACAACTCTTCTTTTTCTCTTGTTTTCCAAAAAATTAAAGTATGAAATGATACTTGCAAAGAATTCAAAAGCTAAGGAAGAAAAACAAAAAAAAGTACCCAAGGACTAGAATATCCAAGCATAAGAATTTTGTTAACGCAAAATTCAAGCTTCCAACGGTAGAAAAATATTTCAAATAACTTGAAAAAATAAGTGCACTCTAGGATGAAATGCAAGTAAAGAGAGTTGGATTTGTCTAAACAATGGAAGAAAATATAAAGGAACATACAAATATTTCAAAAAACAAATGCACATTCTTCAGAAAAGTGTCATTAACACTTCAAAAGTCCAGTGGGGTGAGATTAATTGATCTAAACAGTACCCACAAAAACAAAAACGTTATTTTAATAAAAAATGAAATAGCACACAAAGGAAAAGATTTCAAAGTGATTTTGAAATATATTGCAGCAATGAATTCTTGAAAAAATACAAAAGAGATTTGAAGGGATGGAAGAAAAATACAAATAGATATGGGTTGTGTTTTGAAGGATCTCCCTTCAAAAAATTGCCTTTTGAAATCCTGGTCACACCCTATTAATTCCACAGAGCGATCGGTCACACCTTGCAGAGGTGCAGAAGGAAACCAAAATAATTAGTTGCACTAGGTAGTGTAGTTGTGAGGGTGGTCGCGCCCAGTGATGGAGTAGAAAGCGACCAACAAGGGTAAGGTCACTCTGTGCACATAGACAAATCATGACCATGACCGTAGGATTCCAAAAAGAAATAGATCTGGAGTAGTTCTATCAGATATAAGACTAGGAATTTACAAACAACCTCGGAGAAGGCTTACTAACATATCAAGACCAAAAATTGGGGCTTACAACAAGCAAGGGTATTGGAAATACAAATCAAAGAAGCGGAGGAAGAAAAAACTAATTGAACAGTAGTGGCATCCCCAGTGGAGTCTCCAATCTATTGTAGGATATTTTCACCCTACAAGAGTTACCCATCAATATTGCTGACCCCTAGATGATGCCCATCAAGTGATCAAGTGGAAAATAACTATATAACATGCATGTGAACCGAACACTTATCCAAATTGGAATATAACTTGTGTTGTTGTAGGGTGCCCAATACCTACTAGGTGTGCTTCAAACGTTCCTCCCATTTTTTTCTAAAGATCGAGATGTCATCTATATATATGACCACAAAGGAGTTTTTGCATGGCCACAATATATCATCCATCATCCACATGAATGTGGTCAAACATTTTTCAAGCTGAAATGCATGACCAATAACTCAAAGAACCTTCTGTAGACTTGAAGGATGGTTGATCCACATTCGTGATCAATAATTGGGTCCACATATATCTCTTTAACTTCTTCCTTCTTTCTTTTGTTTTCTTCTAGGATCTCCTTACTTATTATTTTCTCTTTCCTTTCAAAATTCGCCCATACTTAGTCATTTTTGAGTTATGCAATAGTAGCAATGCAAGAGTAGAACAAGTTCCAGACTCGCATGCATTTAGGTCCATAGACCCGCAACCATGTTGCTTACATTATGCACCTCTTACTTTCATGTTCCCCCAACTGCACCTTTTTACATTCTCGTACATAACATTTTTTCTTGAAATGTATATGAGGGATGACTAACCATCCCATTTACCTTTTTCTTAAGTCTCTATACTTGCATACCCATTGATGGTCCTAATAATAGCAACAATAATACTATTGTACCCTTGGCTCCTTACTTTACTTTTTCAACCCAAGATTCATACAAACTTGAGAGGTGATGTGCAAATTATATGTAGTGTGCACTAACAATAGTATAGGTCTAAGGCTATTCAAGGGTTGGAATGCATGAAATGGTGTAGGAAATTGAAATGATAAAAAGAAACTTTAAACTACTTTTGAAAATCACACCAAATTAAAGAGCAAGTAATCTAGATTTGTAGAAAAAGGAATTTAATCTAAAAGCATACTAAACCATAAAGAGAAAACTGAAAACAGAAGATGAATTCATTCTAGTGTATAACAGAAAACTGTAATTAAGAAAATTAAACTAATGCTTTAACTAAACAAGATATTTTATGCCTAACCCTTTGATCAATAACAATCCATATGTATTCTTATTGTTTATTGATTTTTTTATGAAAAAAAGATTAAGATAAAGTAAAATCTAGAGCTAAAACAGTCATACAGGAGGTTTCTACAAGAATTGTACAATTTCTACAGGAAACTACTACATGAAGAAAAAAAGAGGCCTACAAAGATAGTGTAAATCTTATGAATCATAAAAAAATCTAGATTATAATAAAATGGAATAGATCTAAGTTGCTTGTCCTTGGAAAGACACTCGAGAGTGTTCTAATAGGGTGTTGAATCCTTCTATAGGATGTTTGTTGTAGCTAACCAATTAATGATAACTTGAAAGAAAGAAGAATAATCATACAAAACTACATTAATATTGAAAATAAATTAAATTCTAACTAATCATTGTCTTAATATGAAAATAACTAAATAAATTACAATAGGGCCCTTGAGCCCTTTTGAGTGGGACCTACCCAAGAAGCACAAGGAACCTTGAAAAAACTATAAAAGGTTGAAAACAAGACCATATTTTATTCCATTAACATTAGTAGTACATCAAGAGAAAAAAACCTCTAAGTGATCCGGATTATTTTCGAAATGAAATGAAAGCAGAGATATTACAATGAAATACACATAAAAATTTCCAGAAACAATGAAATACATAAATACGTGATTTCTATTAATGAAAGAAATCTACAGAGACTGTAAAAATATAGAGTGCAAGACTTGCTAGAATGGTGCCAGCTTTATCTCTGAGAAGAGATGTAATGACTATGCTCATTCGCAAGAACATGATTACAATGAGGCTCTGAAGGCCTTTTTATGATACACATGAATGCCAAAACCATAGACATCCAAAAACCTAACCCTAGGAAATAAACCGTCAAAATTCATGTGGGCCCTATTGGGGTAAGTTAGTACATTAACTTCCCGGGGTTGTAACATTTTCATACGATCTCCATTTTAGGAGTGTGATAGCCTGTTGGAAAGGCATTTTCTAGAACTACACATTATGCTGCCAAGCTCTAACTCTGTCTATAGTTTGACTATGGCAAGCCAAGAAAACATTGTTTATAGCTCCAAAACGGCCTTGGAAGTACACAAAGATGTACTGACATGAAAAATTCCAAACTAAACTAGTTGGAATAGCTGGGCGGCCACCAATATCCACTTGGATGTTGTGTAGGGATTTAGGACAGCCCTGTAAGTGTAGAACCCACAATTACAAAGAAATGTCCCCATTACAGATAAACATGCTAAACTAAAAATTGTCAAGATGAGCCAGTTGGAATTTGGAACAGGTGGGTGGCCACCAATATCCACCTGGATCACTAAGTCTCCAACAAAATTCTTCAGAGAAAAATCTCAATACAATATTATCAAAAATATGTCTCCTTCTCTCCTGGGCTAGAGGTCTATATATAGTCTTGAGTGTTCAACCTCTTTGCCTAGATTGAGGACAAAAGTGAGGAAATATGGGATGTAAGACAATCCCATCTACATTTAGAAGTGTTGCTGGTCAGGAGTGGATATTTATGAAAAGAGAGCACTCTAGAGGTACGTGGGGACAATGTCCCTTGATTCTTGGATGGCAGCACTTTGAGGGAAACAAATTCCATTGTTGTTAGGATTTTGTCACCCTTAAGCTCTTTGTATTCATGGAGTTCAACGTGCTTAGTACTACACACATATTTTAGCATAGATATTAGAATAAAAAAGTATGATATACATAAAATTCCACCTCAAAACACATTTACTAAGAAACATGCAAAAATATTCATGAATTACTATTAAATATGGTCAAAAACCGTATCAAGTTGTATTATGGTTGAAAAATGTTTCTATGATGAGCCTTTGGGATAGTAAATAATTGGGCTCATCATCACCCATAAACTAAAACTTTTCACACCATTTTTGCAACGAAAATTGGTTCTTCTACTCTTACTACTGTTGTCATTGTCCACTAGGCTCCTGACCACTACTAGGTTGTTTCCATGTACCTTGTTGTTGTTCATTAACCTATTGATGTTAAACACTTTGTTGTTTTCATTGAATTCCTGCCTCGTGTCCCATGCCAGATACCATTTGATGGATTTATTCTCATGATATCCTTTTTTCCTCACAATCTTGTCCCACTCTTCTTATTCCTTTTCTATGTTGAGGTCAGCCACAGGTGTTATAGGGATAAGGAGTGGGAGATTCATGTTCAGCCCAATCTTCGCTTCTCTTCTGCATGTGACCTCTTATTTAGCCCCTATGTTAGAGGGGGTTCCCAACTATGCCTATACAATGTTTGGGTTTTATCCCTCTTTAGTGTTCTACAATTTTGTTTAGTAGTCTTGGTTAATTTACTCAGTTTTCCTAGTCCAAAGACTCTAATCCCAAGCTATTGTTGGTGTACTAAAAAAATTTCTAGTTAATTTTATTATCATGTTGGTTGATTTTAATGTTTTTTTTTATTCAAAAGGATGTTCGAAGGTGAAACTAGTCATGTGAAGAATTGAATCCAAAAGAATGCAAAAAGAATGAAATGCAAATATTTTTCTTTCAATGAATTCTAACTATGGGAAAGGGAAGAGATATTTTCTTGTTTTTTTTTTTCAAATGAACACCCAAAAGAATGCAACATTCATTTTTCTTTAATCAGATGGAAAAATTTTGAAATGAAAAACAACTGAATTATTTTTTCCAAAATCCCAAAGAAAAACAAGCCTTTTCAACTACGTACCAACACTTCTTTTTGTTTTTCTTTTCAAATTGGATGAAAACTAAAAACAACTCTTATTTTGCTCTTGTTTTCCAAAAAATGA
>SNQJ01S0032520.1:41047-56059 GCA_010110895.2 Picea sitchensis
AAAGAATTTGTATGACTGTAGGGTGTGCCCAAAACCTTTACTAGTGATAGGGAAAGACATGTAAGGATATTGTCTTCATATTGTACTAGTGGAATCCTTACATTAGTACAATGCCACTACAATTATTATCGTAGGGTGTACACGGTTCTATCTTTGAGGATCATTTCTCAAAGAATTTTACACCCAAAGTAAAGTGTATTATTCACAATGATGTTGTTCTTGGTTCAAAGAAACACTAAAGGTTAAGTTCCATTTGAATAGTAGTTATATACAAAGATTTCACCATCTCAGAAACATTTATCAGTAGTTGGTAAGTCTTATTTTCAACTACTTCAATCTGCGAATAATACCTCAATTTGTTTCCAAATTAATAAAATGGGTTGAGGAAAGAAACCTACAACCTACTAAGCCACCTTTGCCTCCTATTAAAATTGAAAACTTAATTGAAATTTTGGATTATGTAATTGACCCTGTATTAACCATTGATATTCCATATAAGCTTAAATAGGAAACTCACAAAAGATACAGAGACAGGAAAGATCAAATTTTTACTTGGGCTACTAACTCATCCAAAGAAATTATTCATGCCATTTACCCATTCTCTTATTTTGTTGTTCTATGTGCCATATACTATAATTCGAATCATTGAGTTATTCTTTTGATTGATGGTACTCAAGAAATTTTCCCTATTAAAACTTCAACTATCCCTAAAAAAATTATTTCTTGATGTTTTAACTCTGAATGATGAAGTTTTATCCATTGAATTCAATAGTCAAATTGTCTCATATAAATTGTTTTACCACTCATGTGCTACCGAGCAACATGTGATAACAAGACCAAAACCGACCAACCTTGCAAATGACCCTAAGCCAATCTTCGAGTGGACCCAATAGGCAGCTCCATTTTATCACTCAGATCACCCCTCGCAAGAAATGCCAAATCCAACAAAACAAAACCGAAGAGTCGGGGACACAGATCATGTGGGAAAAATCTCGGGGTTTCGCAAAAGGCAACACCAAGCGAGTTAGCAAGAGGAGCACCCACACGATAAATCTTAACGAAAATAGGTTAGAGCGCACAGAGGAAAAACTCAAGTTCGCAAGAGGGTCACCCAACCAAGAAAACCAAAGAGCTAGCGACACAGGTGTGGTGGGAAAAAAACTTGGGGTTTCCCGAATGCAAGGAAAAATTAGGGTTTCTAAAGGCAACGCAACACAAGTTGGAAAGAAGAGTCCAAATTTATTCATTCATTTTCCAAATCAAAACTCTCGGAATGAAATTACTCACCATTATTTGTTCCTTGTGAATATTGGCTCAAGGTCGAGGTCTCTATCTCCTTACGCATGTAGTGGCTTGAGGTCTATCTCTCCTTGCACCGCAGTGGCCAAGTTCACTTTCTCCTTGCGCCGCAGTGGCCGAGGTCACTTTCTCCTTGTAACGCAGTGGTAAGGTGACAATCACTAATGATATTTTGGGGGTTGGAATGGCTCCAATACTGAGATATGAAGGTCCTGAAACCCTATATGGCTCCCGAAGAAACGACCTTTGAAATGGGCACGGGAAAGCAGGAAAGAGAGACAAACTTGTGTTTCATGGAATTGTCAATATCTAAACTCCTTCAAGTCAAACATTTGACTCAGGTGTCTAAGTGGATGCCCACTTATGTATTAGGTTTTCAAAATAAATATAAATAATGAATGGTTGTGAGAAGATCATGTATCCACAAATTTATTTCGTTAAAGGTTGGATTAGCACTAAGTAATATTGGTCTAATAGCGAAATATTTATACACCCAAGTTTGCACTCTTCAAATTATTTCCTAGGCACAAGTTCTAGGCATGGACTTAATAAATATAAAGCCTCTATAATTTTATGTCCTATTATTCATCAATTTTTACTTTCTTTATAGATGGTTGAAGAATTGAATAGGCCTTTTCATGACATAGATATTATAACTTTTCTTCAAATTCTTCCCCTAACACAAGATTTAGCACCAACTTGATAAAGATAAAGGTTCTTTAATTTTATATCCTATTATTTCTAAATTTTAAGGYTAGGTATGACTTGATATAGTCCTAAGGTTTAAGATATGACTTGTAAATTAGTGGAATTAATTTGGTATTTTGTGTCCTTAAGTTGATTTTATATGAAATAATACTGAGCCAACCTATCCCATTAAAAACAATGATGGGTGAGGAGCCTGGTAATTTCCCTATTTTTCTCATCAATTTTTCCACTTTTAATTCCTAAATTTGAGCCTTTCACATTTTGCCTTAAGAATTTTTAATTAAATTCATGCATCATATGACCCTTGGGATGTTACACATTTATGCTGTGAATTTCATGTCTAAATGAATTAATTTGCTAGATAAGAGGGTAGAATGCATGAATTTGTCTGTTGGAATGATGATTATAAATGATGTTTGAGGTTACCTATTGGTTCCATTCGTTGATATGGATGAATATTTTTTATAGTTAGGAGAGTTGCAATCAACTTTGTCATCTTATAACATGATATGAGTTTCTCATCAACATTTTGATATGTTCTGTTTACAAGCTCAACTGATGGACATGGGGAAGTTGTTGTCAAGTTCCACAAAAATGTCAATGAAAGCTTCCCTTCTACATGTTGATGAGTTGACATGATGCTTTGGAGGAAAATTCTCTTTGTATGCACATGTTTCAAAAGAAGGTTAAATATTTTCATATGTAACTCTCCTAGAATTATAGTAGTGCACATCTCTAGGGATAATGCCAACAAATTTGGGATAGTTGAAGCACTATGTATCTTATAGAATTGTGTCCTAAATTTGATGAATGAATTACTCCTTTTCTCTACTTGATTTTAAAGAAAATCATTTAAGGAGATAAAGGGGAAAATTAGTTAGATGTTAGTTATCCTTCCTAGAATAGGGTAACTACCCAAAAACCTTTTGATAGATGGTTTAAATCAACATTTTTAAGAACTACCTTGGCTCCTCAAAGTTACACATAATTACTAACATGATGTGCATATATAAGTAAATAAATAAATACAAGCTATTATGCAACAAGAAATACAAATGAAATCTTACATTCAGAAAATTAATGATAACATTACATACCTAGAACAATCATTGTCAACATTATGTGCTCCCTCTTTCTTTACATCCAAGGAGGAATGTTATTGTTAATAACAAAAATTGGCCACACTGAGTAAATAGACCTGAGATCCCCAAATGGATTAACACCGTCAGCGGCCAATGAAAGCCTAACATTACGAGGTTCATCTTTAAAAACTGGCCATTTTCCCTCAATTTCCTTAAATGCATAACCATCTGCAGGCATTCGAAGATCACCATCTCCACTTCTATTATGTGCATGGTAATCCATAAATTGTTCTATGCTTTCGCACTGGAACAGTCATTGTAAACCTGGAATTATGGGAATATGACGAAGAACCTTACGAGGCACCTTTTTTGTTAGTTGATAGGTTCGATATCTACTGGTCTAACATTGCGGGCATTCTGTTTTCGATGCATGTTGTCCATAGTATATAATATGATCATTAGGACATGCATCTATAGCTTGATACTCCATTCCAATTTCTTTCATAATGGCATTTAAATATCAGTATGTGCGAGGAAAAATATTTGAGGATGGTAACAGAAATTCACCTAACAATCTACGACATAAAAAATAAGTAATTAGTGTAAAGAATGTTATAACTTGTAAATATTTAATTCTTATTTTAAACATTAATTAAAACTAAAAACAAGCAAAAAAAATCAACCTTTATGTATACATGATGATGAACCATATTACATACTTTAGGATCTATGTCATATAACTATTTGACAAACCATTCAAAACCTTTAAGTTCACCAACAATAATGTAGCAAAAAGAAGATTTTCTTTTGAACCTTCATAAAGTGGTTTTTTTTCCTTCTCTAGCAGTGGTACGTGAAGATCACCAATGTCTTCATCATCATCCTCGTCTGGTCAAGTGAACAAGTCTTGGATCAATTCATTTGTCCCATCGTCTTCAACTATATTGTTATTATTGTCATCTTCTTCCATAGGATCATTAACTTGATCTTCCATATTCGACACTCCAAATTCCTCAACACCTTGTAGTACAACATCATTTCTGCTAATACTTGGCGTGCTCAGACGCTTAGGGGGCTAGCTTGACTTTATAATTACAAACAATCATGCAAAATTAGTGTACTGCATAAGAAATATTTAAGAAATATAAAATTTTATAAATACAATCAATATAAAGATATAATAAGGAATATATAGTTTACCAAGGGACGATATTCGTTTGGTCCACCTTCAATGTGCCCATGGGTTCTGTAATGTCTTACAACTATTTGTATTAAAATTCTTCTAACTTTTGTTCTCCCACATTTAGCGCAAGGGCAATAACATCTCTCGTGACCTTGTACATGATACCTCCACATTCTTCACCACAACCAAAATATTGAGACAATTATGTTATAAAGTTCAGTGATGATGTGCTAGATCTATTTGATTCTTGAAATGCAATAGACCAAACCATACAATATATTTTACCACATAAGCTTCAAAGCTTCACCATAACCAAGTAACATAATCAAACAACATAATAGAAATAGGGCAAGAGATCAAGTCACATATAATCATGGAAAAATTAGCATGTTCACAGATGACATAAAATCTACATAAACGTATAAGGTTATAAAATATTAAAGGAGACAAAAGAAAAAAAATATTTAACTAACCTTCAAAGTCTAAAATCCTCTTGCATGCCTTGAACAATGATCACAAAACTAAGCTCTGTAGATCAAAGATCAGTTCGATCTCTTAATCAACAAGCAAACCTTCACATAAAAATGAAGATTAGCAGAGCTATAACACATAAAAGATGTTGCAACTATAACAAATTAGTCGAAATTTGGTTCGAATCAACTAATTTATAGATTTGTCATCGTCGAAATTCCGACGATTATAACCCTAAATTAAGTTTGACCATTTCCAAGTCAATGACCATTATGTTTACCTACAAATGGCTATATTAAAGTGTCAAAACTAGGCATCATACTTCTGATGACCTTAGAGAACGTCGGAAATCGGATGTTATCGGGACTAATTTAAAAAAAAAAAAAGTAAAATTTCGTTCTTTTACATTTTTTTTGACAAAAAAATTGATTTTATCACAATCGTCATAATAGTTTGTCAATTTTTTAGCCTATATGTAATAATGATCACATAGGAAATGAGTGGTAAAATTGCTAGGATATAGTTCCCATAAAATTCACAAGGAGTTCTTGCCAACAAAGAGATCTTGAAAGGAAAATCGTAAGGATACAACACCCCCAAATATTCACAAAGAATGTGATGCAGGAGCATCACTTCACCTTAGCAATGTGCCAGCATTCCAACACATCAATGCACATTTCAGAGAGGGAGAGGCACCGACCCTCCAATTTTTAAATTTGAAATATGATCCAATACAGATTTTTGTGTTGTAAGGTTGTAAATGCCAAGCCATACCTTTGTACATGTATTGTATAGAGTCACCTTAAATGGTTGATTGTAAGGTCTTGTTCTGAGTTGGATCTGGAATTTTCATTTATGTAAAGAAGCTATAGGAGTACGGTGTCTTAACTGAGACAATAATGACACTAAGGCAGTGGAGAGGATAAGCTCATAGAGACCTCATTTTGTAAAGAGAGAGAGAGAGAGAGAGAGAGATTTCTAGAGAGGTTAGATGGGAGATGCAAAACTTGAGAGAGGTCTGAGAGCATAAGCAAAACTTGGGAGAGATTTAGGTTAGGAGAACTTGAGAGAATTGGGACTCTGTTGTAGTCCAGTTTTTGTAAACATCTGTATAGACACAAAGAGATAATAGAAAAGAATTTTTTCCTGCACATATTGTGGTTAAGTATTTGTGTTCATTATATGTTTTTATGCATTTCATGAATGAATGTGTGAACTGGTGAAGTAATGAATAATTTCTAATTGTTTCTCTCATTTGAGTTTCTGAGTGCAAGGAGTGCACATAGTCCAAAAGGAGTGCATTGATAGAGGTGAGTTAACCTCAGAGAATCTCAAGAGAGATAGCATTGAAACTTCATCAGCAGAAGTGCAAGGAATGCATAGGAAGAACTCTGGGTTGAGTTCATAAAGAGACAGAGTTACTGAACACTCTGTAAGAAGGAGATCTGCAAGGTGTTCATTGAGCAGGAGGAACGCTTGGAGGACGGGAAGAATTTCTTTTCAAGAAATCCTTTAGATCTGAGTTTGAAAAAATCCTAGAACCGCAAGGAGTGCATGGGAGATCGAAATATTTTAGGAGATCAATATCAGAAGAGATAATGTAATGAGTGTGTAGGAGGTGGAATTATTCCAAGTCCTAAAGCTCAGAAGAGATAACGCTTTCAAAAGAAAAGATGAGATACAAGAGAATCAGACTCGTAGGAGGAGAAAAGGTCGAGACCTCTGAAGATTGAGAAATCTTCTAAGTTGGAAGAAATGAGGAGCTCAGGAGGAGGAGTGAAAACAACCATCAGATTAGTTATGGAGAGAAGCATGGACTGTTAGATCAGTGTCCAATGAACAGAGGAAGCACAGAGGAGAAGAAAATATCCCATCCATTGGATCTGAGCATAGAGGATCAACAATTGTTGGATCCATATGGAAGTGCACGAGCCTTAATGTTGTGTACACATAGGAGGGTGGACTTGCTAAAAGTCTCGAACTCTCGAAGTCATTTGGTACCTTCCATCATCTGGGAGGGCACGTCACGAAAATCCATCAATTTCAGGTGGAAACACCTTGGGAGGAATGAGCACACAGAAGTTTGAAACTTTTGAAGCCCGAACAACCGAAGAGCTGGAGGGAATCTGAACTATCAAATTCAGAGGAACACATGTCGATGAATTGTAAGATTAATAGAAATACAGGGGATGGAATGTTGAAACACCCAAACCCCATATAGATGAAGAGTTGAGGGTCGTCGATCTGCGAGGGGACAGTTGTCAAAAGATCTGAGTCTCTGGGTGAAAGCACTCTTAGAGAAATGATTGCATAGGAGGTTGAGAATCCCGAAGCCTGAAGCGCCAGAGAGCCGAAGGGATAGAGCACCGAATACCCAAATACCCCAAGAGAATCTGGACCATCAAATCTAGAAAGGGCATGTGATGAAAGATCATGAACTCCAGGTGAAATCACTCTGGGAGAATGTGAAGGAGAAGGGTTTGAAATCGTGAAATCCCGAACAGCCGAAGTGGACGATAGTCATTGATATGGGTTGGAAAGGTGTCACTAGATCATGAAATTAAGAGGATTGTAATACATGGCTTTTGAGAAGTTGAGTTTTGGAAAATTACGAAGCGCCAAAGCTCGAAGCATTCAGGGTCATTGATCCTAAAGGAGAAACATGGATCATTGATATGTGAGGGGATACATGGAGGATAAAGATTCTTTCCTTTGGATAACCATTGGATTAGGGAGGATTGGTATCAGAGGATCCAACACTCCAGAAGGATTCATTTTGGAGGTTTGTGTTTGTTGAGATTTGAGAATCCCGAAGGCCTAAGTCCCGGAAACAACGAGAGCTATCGATGTGAAGGTGGACATGCAACACCAAAGCTAGATCTTTAGAGGAAAGTAGAGGAGGAAAAGTTTTGAATACCTGGAGAAGATCTTGATCGTTGATCGAGGAGGGATCGGAAGGATCGTCAATCTGGTTGAGGAGGACAAAGTCCCAAAGGGGAGTAGAGCTGTCGATTTAGGAAGACGCGTGGCAGAGGATATTCGATTTTGAAGAAATCTCTCTGGAAGGAATGAGAATTTGAGAATTGAATGTCCCAAAGGCCGGACTCATGGAGGATATCATGGTCGTAGATTAAGGGGAACAGGTGTCGATAGATCTTATACTCTGGAATATTGTCACACATGGAAAAGCAAAGGTTTAGAGTTGAAACTCCTGAAGGTCAGAAAGCTAGAATAAGCCACAGTCGTTGATTTGGAAGGGAGCTACATGTATACAGATCGTGGAGATCTGGGATCACGTGTGGAAGGAGGAAGGAAAGGGGATTCGATAGCAACCATTGATCATGGATCATCGTCAAAAGTGAGAGATCAATGGACAGGAAGGATTGCAGGGCTAGGACATGCTTGGACGTTAATTTTACTTGAGTGGGCCATAATTTCAACCATGATTTTAACAAAAGGATATGTCACAACTGGAGGGGAATTGCAAGGTGAAAAGTGGTTTGGTGTAAAACCACTCTTGCTCGTGCCCCCAATCGCACGTTTGCGCAAGGATAAAACCTAGGGCCATATGAAGAAGGGGCTAATCGTAGAAGGAGCTAGCATCTGAACCTTAATGTTTTGGAAGTGCACAGGAATAGCCTACTGGTTGGAAAGAACCTACACATAGAAGGAAAAGGGGTCTATGTATAATTGATTCTGGTTCAAACGAGAGCTCAAAGAGTCAATTCGACTTAGAAATTAGAAAGATCCTAGACTGGGGAGGTCGCAGAACCCCAGTAGGGGAGGGGGGCTGCACCAGGTGCTATCAAAGCACATATTTTTTATTTATGTAGTAGAGAGTAGAGAAAGGATATACTCTAATACCAGGTGGTATTAGAGATGAATTTTCATTTGTAGATTTCAGGCAAAAGAGAAAGAGGAGAAGGCCAAATTTTGTTTGCAGAAAATAGACAAGAGGGAGACAATAAAAGGAGATAATATGATAACATCAAGTGGTATCAAAAGTTAAAGTTTT
The DNA here is from genome assembly GCA_010110895.2 of Picea sitchensis. Taxonomy (NCBI): domain Eukaryota; kingdom Viridiplantae; phylum Streptophyta; class Pinopsida; order Pinales; family Pinaceae; genus Picea; species Picea sitchensis. Next base: position 49,806 of record SNQJ01S0032520.1, read on the forward strand.
CCTGTAGACAACAAGTGAAGGAGGCACGGTACTGATGTTCTATGAGAAGTTTGTTGCACATGCACAACAAAAAAAAATTAAACATCCAGATGAGTTGTAAAAGAAGACGAATATGCTCTCGGATGTAGAGTGATCCATAGGCTTGCCAGGAGGGCAGGGAGAAGGTGGAAATGGCTATTGAAGGCCATGAGCATGGTCGTAGAGAAGATCGCAAGAAGAAATGTAATCTAGAGATGGATCTAGAACCTAATGATATAAGAGCAAGAATGGAACAACTAGCATTGAGGATGCAGCAAGAGGAAAAGGTGCATTGGAGGTATGAATGTCCTCTAAATAGGAAGGTAAAATGTCATGTTCAAGGGTTGTGAGATAGGATGCAACAACAAGAGTTGAAAAGGTGGTTGAGGCATGCTGAAAACCTCGGTGACACAGAGGAGAAAATGGTTTACATCTATGAACCAGAGACAGGGAGACACCTTAGTGATGAGGAGGAGGTGAGATCAGTCAAAGGTCTCATAAACTGTTAGGTGGGAATAAATGGAATTTCAAGTTTCTAGGTGGGCAATGGAAAGAGATCAATGGAATGTCTCATATATTGCCATAGGAGTAGTGCTGAAAGTTTAGAATGTCAGGTGGGAAATGAGATGGGATCAATTGATCTCATAGATTGCTAGGTGGGCAAAAGAGAAGTCCCAAATTTCCAGGTGGACAGGGAGAAAGAAATGAGATTGTCGGAAAGTCTCAGGAGCTCAGAAGTGGTTTCAGGTCAGCAAGGAGTGTTGATAGGTGAAGATTCACATGGGTTTGCAGACCATGTGAATGAATATGATGAGAAGTTAAATACTTCCATCACAAAGTACGAGGATTAGAGGAGCATTCTAATCATTGGAGGAATCGAATCATTCCTACCAAGCATCCAAGTAGAGGCTAGTACAAGTGTTGTAGGTACAACAACATAAGTACAACCAATAGAAATTGTCAAAGAGGAAGAAATGGAGAAGACACTGATGTCTACCCCAGCACAAGGAGAAGCGAATTCAACATAGTTGCTCAAACAAACATCATGGGATTTTCTTAGTTGTATGAGGAATTGGAAGCCCTAAAGAGAAGGGTAATGGTGCAAAGCTTGCACATCTAACAGGTCAATTTGGAAGCAAATGGATGAGCATACCAACCAAAGGAATGGTTGGAGGGAGTTGGAGATATGCCAACACAAGAGGAGCTGACAGAAGATAATTTGTTAGAGGAGGTGATTGAGCAGTAGGTTAGTCAAGAAGAGACTGCAGAATTGGAGTCTGCAGTAGGGTGGCAAGATAAGGCAACAAGAGATGGAGAAAATCATAAGGGGGATCGAGTTGATCTACCCATTGACAAGAAGAAAGTATAACAGAGAAGATTGCATAAGAAGAGCCAGCCACTAGAGCAGCTAGACAGAGTAATAGAGGAGATAGGGAAGCTGATGTTGAGGTTAGTGCAAGAAGCAGTCATCAAAGGGAGGCTGAAGAAGGGAGAAACTGCAATAGCAACAGAGAATAAGGAGAAGAAGAAACAACAACAACATAGCTGGAGAGGAGCAATAGGACAACTCCAAGGGAAATTTTTGGATCTAGAAGGATTTCAACATTGGAGAAGAGGAGCTCATGAGAAAGAGCTCATGATTTTCCCAGCAATGGAGTATGATGTAGGAGCATCACTCCACCTTATAAATGTGCCATCATTCCAACACATCGGTGCACATTTCAGAGAGGGATATGCACCGACCCTCCCATTTTTAAATTTTAAATCTGATCCAATATGGATTTTTGTGTTGTAAGGCTATAAATGCCAAGCCACACCTTTGTACAGGTAGTGGCCAGAGTTGCCTTAAATGGTTGATTGTAAGTAGGTCTTGGTCTGAGTCATATCTGGAATTTTCATTTATGTAATGAAGTTGTAGGAGTATGGTGTCTTAACTGAGACAATAATGACATTAAGGTAGTGGAGAGGATAAGATCGTAGAGCCCTCATTTTGTAAAGAGAGAGAGATATCTTTGTAGAGAGGTCAGATTGGAGACACAAAACTTGAGAGAGGTCTAATAGCAGAAGTAGAACTTGAGAGAGAGTTAGGTTAGGATAAATTGAGAGAATTGGGACTTTGTTGCAGTCCAATTTTTGTAAACATCTCTATAGACACACATAGATAATAGAAAAGCAGTTTTTCATGCACATAGTGTGGTTATGTATTTGTGTTCATTACATGTTTTTATGCATTTCATGAATGAATGTTTGAACTGGTGAAGTAACGAATAAGCTTCAATTTTTTCTCTCATTTGAGTTTCTGAGTGCAAAGAGTGAAAATAGTCCGCAAGGAGTGCGTCGAAAAAGGTGAGTTAACCTTAGAGAATCTCATGAGAGATAGTGTTGAACCTTCATCAGTAGAAGTGCAAGGAGTGCACACAAAGAACTCTGTGTTTAGTTCGAAAAGAGACAGAGTTACTGAGCACTCTGTAATAAGGAGCTCTACAAGGTGTGCATTGAGAAGGAGGAATGCCTGGAGAATGAGAAGAATTTCTTTTCAAGAAATCCTTCGGATCTGAGTTTGAAGAAATCCCAGAACCGCAAGGAGTGTGAGGGAGATCGAAATATTTGAGGATATCAAGCTCGAAAGAGATAATGCAAGGAGTGCATAGGAGGTGGAATTATTGAAATTCCTAAATCTTAGAAGAGATAATGCTTTCAAAAATGAATATGAGATCCAAGAGAATCAGACTCATAGGAGGAAAAATGGTCGAGACCTTTGAAGACTGAGAAATATTCTAAGTCATAAGAAGCCAGGAGCTCAGGAGGAGGAGCGATAGTAGCCATTAGATCAGTTGTGGGGAGGATCCTGGACCATTAGATCAGTGTCCAGTGAACAAAGGAAGTGCAGAGGAGAAGAACGGATCCCCTTCATTGGATCTGAGCACAGAGGATCAACAATCATTAGATCTGGATGAAAGTGCATGAGCCTTAATGTTGTGTACACGCAGGAGGGTGGACTTACTAAAAGTCATGAAGTCCTGAAGTCATTTGGGACTGTCCATCATCTGGGAGGACACGTGGTGGAAATCCATCAATTTCGGATGGAAATGCCCCGGGAGGAATGAGCTCACAAAAGTTTGAAACTTTTGAAGCCTGAAGAGATGAATATCCAGAGGGAAACTAAACTGTCAGATTCATAGGAAAACATGTCGGTGAATCGTAAGATCAAGAGAAATATGGGGGATGGAATGTTGAAACACTCGAACCCTGAATAGCCAAAGAGTATAGGGTCATCGATCTGCGAGGGGACAGTTGCCAGTAGATCTGAGTCTTCGGATGAAAGCACTCTTGGAGAAATGAGTGCATAGGAGTTTGAGGCTCCTGAATCCATAAGTGTTGGAGAGCTAGAGAGTCAAAGCATCGAAGACCCAAAGACCTGAAGACTCAAAGAGAATCTGGATCGTTAGATCCAAAAAAGGCATGTGGTAAAGGATCGTGAACTCTGGGTGAAATCACTCCAGGAGAATGCAAAGGAGAAGGGTTTGAAATCGTTGAAGCCTGAACAACCGAAGCAGACAATAACCATTGATCTGGGTTGGAAAGGTGTCACCAGATCATGAACTTCAGAGGATCGTACTCTGGGTTTTTTGAGAAGTTGAGTTTCAGAAAGTTCTAAAGCGCCGAAGCCTAAAACATTTAGGGTCGTTGATCCCAAAGAAGAAACATGGATCATTGATCTGCGAGGGGACATGTGGAGGAAAAAGATTCATTCCATTGGATAACCATTGGATCAGAGAGGATAGGTGTCAAAGGATCTAACACTCTGGAAGGATTCACTCTGGAGGTTTGTGTTTATTGATATTTGAGAATCCTAAAGGCCAAAGTCCCAGAAACGACAAGAGTCGTCAATGTGAAGGTGGACACGCGACGCCAGATCTAGATCTCTGGAGGGAAGGGGAGGATGAAAAGGTCCAAAGACCTAGAGAAGATCTCAATCGTTGATCTAGGAGGGAGTGGAAGGACCGTCGATTTAGTTGAGGAGGCCAAAGTCCTGAAGCGGGAGTAGGGCCATTGATTTAGGATGACACATGGCAAACGATCTGCCATTTCAGAGAAATCTCTCCAGAAGGAATGAGAATTTGAGAATTGAAAGTCTTGAAGGCCAAACTCGTGGAGGAGATCGTGGTTGTAGATTAAGGGGGACAGATGTCGTTAGATCTTCTACTCTAGAATATTGTCACATAGGGAAAAGCAAAGGTTGAGAGTTGAAACTACCGAAGGTCGAAAAGCTGGAATAAACCATAGGCGTTGATTTGGAAGGGATCTACGTGTCAACAGATCTTGGATATCTGGGATCATGCATGGAAGGAGGAAGAAGAAGGAAGGAAAGGGGATTTGATAGTAGCCGTTGATCACAGATTAACGCCGAAAGAGAGATATCGATGGATAGGAAGGATTATGGGGCCAGGACATGATTGGATGTTAATTTTCCTTGAGCGGGCCACAATTTCAACCATGGTTTTAATAAAGGGATACATGGCAGCTAGAGATGAATTATGGGGAGAAAAGTGGGTTGATGTAAAACCACTCTTTCTCGTGCCCATAATCACGTGTTTGCACTAGGACACAGCCCAGGGACATATGAAGAAGGGAATAATCACAAAAGGAGCTAGCGCCTGAACCTTAGTGTTTTGGAAGAGAATATGAATATCTCATGGGTCTGACAAAACCTACACATTGAAGGAAAAGGGGCTTGTGTATAATTGATTTGGGTTCAATCAGGAGCTTGAAGAGTCAATTCAACTCAAAAATTAGAAATATTCTAGACCGGTAGGTTGTATAACCTTAGGAGGAGAGGGGGGTTGCACCAGAATGCATGCCCCACACAAAGATTCTGAAAGGAAGAGTCACAGGGTATAGTACCCATAACAATTTGCATAGAATGCATGCTCAACACAGAGATATGGAAAGGAAAAATCATAGGGTATAGTACCCATAAACATTCACAGAGAATGCATGCTCACATAGATATCTGGAAAGGAAAAAACATAGGGATAAACCAGGAAGGAAATCATAGACTAGTTAGTCAAACTTAGAAAATTTTAAGAGGGAGGAGCTAGGTTATTTTAAAAAAATGCAGTGATCAAGGGTTCACTAGGAAAGTGACTACCTCAAACACAGAGGAAAAAACTTAATGAAATATTAATATAGAAATCAAATAAAGAAAAGATTACCCCCAATATATATAATAAACACTTAATACATTGCAACTTCAAATGAAAATACAATAAAAATTTAATACATTGCAACTCAAATGAAATACCATGAACGATGAAGATAGGCTTGATGATGACCCTTGGTGACGGATGATCATTTCCTTCATCCGGTTGCTAACCATTGAGACTTCACCAGTACCTCCCAACCAACGCTAGGGGTACTTTTCTTCCCCCTTAGCCCCTTGAGCCTCAAAGGGTCGACGCACACACACAACCAAAAATCCTCTAGTTCCCAGCTTGCCTCACAAGTAGAGCTACCACTCTCTCTCAAGCTAGGTATCCCAACTCTCACAAGAAAAACCAGTGAAAATTTTTGCGGCATAACCTTACCTAGAACCAGTGTGTTGTCTTCCTACTCTCAACCATTTGTTTTATATAATTTCCTTAGTGACAACTTGCATTTACACATTTAATTCATTTTTTTTAATTTAATTAGGAATTACCCCCCCCATACACTTGTCACCAGTAGCCTTAGTTGCATAAGTAAATCCATAATTTAATTTAATTAAAAGTGAATTTCCCTCACCCATCATAAAAACGTTCCTAAAATCACTCTTAATTGTCCCTTTTTTCCCTTTATTTCTCATTTATGACAAACATAGTTGAGTTAAGATAGGAATGTTCTCTAGTTAGACTAGACTCTAAATACCTTTCTATGCTTACACGTCTTTAATGATTTATTCATTTCTCATTTTAAATTCTAAGTTGGTATTTACTTGTATAAGTGTATTAATCACTCCTTTGGATTTATTTTTATTTTCAATAATTCTTAATTTGATTTATTTCATCCCCTAATTGTTTAATTTAAAATTTAGTGAGAAATTATTTATAGTTAAGAAATTATGTTTGTGAGAAATTATTTATAGTTGAGGTATGCAGATAATACAGATATTGGGCTCACTTTTTCAATTAAAAAGAAAAAATAGTTCATTCCATTACCTTTAAAAGTAGGAGAGATTATTGTTAAAAGTATCTCTC
>SNQJ01S0032521.1:2020-16373 GCA_010110895.2 Picea sitchensis
GGAGGAAACTATTGGCTGAAGATTCCACTTGGGAAGATGAGTCTTTTATATAGAAGCATCCAGAGTTACTCAAGCGTTGCGGACAACACTCGTCTCAAGGGCAGGGGCATGTTAAGCCCTAAATAGTGGCTCATTACCCCTTAATTAGGGCATATTATATTAGTAATGTTATTTTATTTATGTCGGCTTTAGTTCATTAGTTGTAATTATACCTCCTAGTCTCCTATATATACCAAGGATACATTTTCATTTTGAATCATCTTGTAATTGTACATCTATGTGGACATAAGGAGGTTGCCCCCTCGAAGAGGCTTATTATCTGAGTTTCTCTCTTTTTCAAGGCGTTGAGTACTTATTCTGAGGTTTTTCTATGCTATATTGATATTTGGTTCATAACAGTTTGAAACCATCAGACCTATGTGGTCAACCTCTTCCCCTCACACACCTCTAGAATTAGTAATCTGTGAGTCCAACTATGTTGGAGCTTTCTTTCCATTCTTGATTCCTATGAATTTCATCTGGCCTCTGTGTTTTTATCTCGACATAGCCACGCATACCTAAGAAATCACCCAATGGGAGGGAAAAATGACCTGTGTCATCCTTGAACCCAACATATCCACCCTTGCAGAGTTGAGTTCGTACCTAGACTGTTTGGGTCATTGTCTTCTTTTTTCCTGAGTTGTTTTGACCAGTTACCATTGCAGTCACCGTACCTTGCTGGAATTGAGTTGAAAGTGGTTGAAGGAGTGGGTTGTCAGGCCCGTGGTAGAAGAGGAAGGTTTCCAGGCATGTGAGAAACTCTCTCCAAGCGAGAGAGTTTTTTGGGAAGTGGTTTTCTCCCAGAGAGAGTCTAGCACCAGCTATGGAGCTTTGAGAATTCTTGACCTGGCTTGTTGCTGAGACCTTGAGAGGGAGGTGATGCAGTCGATGGACTATGTAAAAATGAAGGTGTATACTCCCAGGTGGAACAGGCATGTGGGGAACGATAGTCTGTGAGTAGTGGGCGTAAGAAGGCTCCTAGAGATAATCCTTCCGGTTGCACTATGCAGTTTTCCTGTAACCTCAGCCTAGTCTAATATTCGCTTGCCCTGGGTGGAGCTTAGTCCCAGCTCGGGGGTGACCCACTGCTGAGCATGATGAGTAGTGTGGTCTACGATTAGGAGGTTCATGGAAGGTCTGCACGTACTTGGTGGTGTTACTTCAGTTGAAAATATAAGTATTATTAATGTGCTTAATTTTTGTGTTATGCATATCTGTGATGCTCGAATGTTGTGATGTATTCCATTGCATATATGAATTATTGTCTATTACATTTGAATCTGTATGGTAGCAATAACTTTGTGTTATTTGTTTTATTTCGATTAAAATGCATGTTATATATATCTATGTATGTATGTTTTTCTGCGTGGTAGCATTGCTCAACCTGTTGGTGGTCGGGGATGTTACAATTGGTATTAGAGGCAAGGTTTCAACACTGAGCCTGGATGGTCCAGATAAGTGGTCTTTTCACCCAAGTTTTTGAGTGGAAATTGTGTTTGGAGGAACCAATTTCAAACCTTAGAATGTTCCTGAGTGCCAAGGGGTTAATTGGCCATGTTACGAGGCTCAAGAGGTGTAGTGGTATCATAAAACCACAACAATCGTGGTATTTGGCTAGAGAGAGAGAGATCTCAACACTCGAGGTGTTGGAGCTGTAGGATCTGTTCAGAAGGAAGGGAAATTCTTTATGACCATTATATCTTGAGAATTCATGCATGGGTTAGTTGTGAGAACCCTTATGAATTCACAAAATCAAAATATTGGAAGTGAAGAGACATGAACACCTCCGAAGCAAGGAATCACGAAGTGGAACTCGACCGTTGGTTGTGGGAGAGATAACGACCATCGATTATCYGGGGAGATTCTGGAACTGCGACAATCGGGAGAAGGGGAATGTGTTGATGCAGAAACTTCCRAAGCCCAAAGTTTTGAAGTGAAAGGGTAGACGTGGTGGGGCCGGATGRCATCGCCTAGGGTGACATGGACCTTCGTAGGCGTACCATTTTACATCACCTTAGTTGGTGACCACTGTACTATGTGGGCCCGGAGGATAGATAAGCAAGAGGTTCGGAAGTCACGATATTGGAAGGGAAGCAAGTGTGAAAGCTTCCAGAACCCGAAGTCTTGAAGCTCTAAAGTCCCAAAGCTTCGATGAAATAAATTACACGAGTGTGAGTTGTTGGATGCTGGGTAGACATGGACCATTGATCCACCCTACTTCGCAAGTTTGTTAATTTGGAACTTCGAGAGTCTGTTGTGATGTATTATGAAGACTTTGAAACCCGAAGTCATGATTAAGCGCCTATCGATATAACACTTGGTCACAGCCCGTGGTCGCAGGGGTTGGGGATAAGAGAAAAGGGCTAAGGCCTGGAATTGTTACAGAGCCAAGCATAGGTCGAAAAATTCATGAAATATGAACGTTTCTTAAAACAGATTCGATTTATGAACTTTGTGGGATTTGTTAAGGAATGATGGCCTGAAAATTTGTGGTTGACTTCACGTTGTGTTTGCAAAGTTCAACGAGTGTCAGGACTGAAGCGAATTGACACTGAGTGTAGAGGAATGGAGGAGGCACATAATGCTTCCAGTTCAGAGAATGAAGCTAAAGGGATGTATTTCCATTTGGGAGTAGAAGGCTCAAACTCCAATGGGCATGGAGAAGAGATAGATAAAGAAGGGCGTATGATGAAAATCATTGAAATATTGAAAAAATATGCCCAAACTCACCAAGAAGATAACAGAAAGCTCATGAAAGCTAAGGAAAAACAGGGAGAATTCAACTTAAAGTTGATGAAGAGTTTGGAGAGAATACAAAAGAAGTTGGATAAGGAGACTGACTCAAGAAAAATAGGGAGTCGCAAGACCCCTAAGAATAAAATAAGATCAAGAAGCATTAGCAGGCATCATCTCCAGTCCTCGAAGAAGTCCAATAAGGAGGCACATAATATTTCAAGCCCATCTCCTACTAGAAAGAACAATAGATCTAGAGTGGATGAGCTGAAGGGAGAAATGAACAAGATTAAACCTCCCATGTTTGATGGAGAACACAAGAAAGAGGAAGATGCTAAAACATGGTTGCTTGGCATGAGGAAATATTTCCAACTGCAGAATTATTCCTCTCATGCAGAAGGAAGAATTGCAATGTATCAATTGGAGGGAAAGGCATCCATGTGGTGGGATCAACTTGTGCAAGTGCAACACATTAGAGAGAAATATTTTACTTGGAAAGAATTCAAGAAGTATTTTGAAAAGAAATACTTGAATAAAATATAGTATGACATGAATATGAAAGAGTTCTTTGAACTCAAGATGGGCAGCATGACCATTGATGAATACGAATGAAGGTTTTTGGAATTGTTGAAGTATGTTCCATTCATCAAAGATGACACTGTCAAGATTCAAAGGTATCTGAGTGGACTGCCACCTTCCATCAGTGACAAGATCCAGTATGATGACCCTAAGACTATAAGGAGAGAAAAATTCTTGTATGAGAAACAAAGATAAAATTCCACTTTTCGGAAGGCTTGGGATGACCTGAAGAAGTTCAAGAAAGAGAAAAGGAAGAAGGGAAAGAAACCTCCCTTTTTAAGAAACAATCCTCAAGGAAAACCATCGTTTAGGCAGCTGAGAACGATTGACGTAAGGGGACAAAGGCTAGGGAAGATACCCATTCAGTGTTGGGGTTGCTAGTTAAACCACAAGTATAGAGACTATCCCCACAAAAATGGGAAAGTGAGAGTTTTCCATAATTTTCAGCAAGTTGAAGCAATGGACGACATGGGTAGTAGAGTACCTAGGATCTACGCAGCCCTGGAAAACAAGGAAATATAATATCAATCGCACATGATCGAAGTTGAAGGTATGATCAATACCCATGCCTTTACTATTTTAATTGATTCAGGGGCTAGTCATAGTTATATATATCCTAGAGTGGTACAAATTTTGCAATTGCCAAGAAGAAAGCATGAGAAATCTTGGCTAGTGCAACTCGATACAAGAGCCAAGAGGAAAGTTGTTGAGTCAGTTAAATCATGCCCAATGGACATGGATGGACTAAGTACTAAGCTAGACCTGAATATCTTGCCTTTAGATTCTTATGATTGCCTAATTGATATGGACTGGTTGGACCAACACCACACCATCTTAGATTATTGTAACAAGGCATTCACTTGCCTAGATGAAGAAGAAAACCCAAGGAAAGTGCGGGGAATTCCTAGGGCAATCACTGTCAGAGAAATCTCAACAATGCAGCTGAAGAAGTGTTGCAGGAAAGGTTGTAAAGTATTTGTAGACTATGTGAAGGAAACACGTAAGGATAAGGTGTGAAATATTGAAGATCATGTAGTACTATAAGAGTTTGAATATGTATTCCAGGTGGTACCCGAACTACCCCTGAAGAGAGATATTGACTTCTCTGTAAAATTGATGTCTGCAGAAAATCCAGTGTTGAAAGCTACTTACAGAATGAGTACGCCAGAGCTGAAAGAACTACAGTTGCATCTTGAAGAGCTTCTGAAGAAGGGGTATATATGCCCAAGTGTGTCACCTTGGGGATCCCTAGTTCTCTTCGTGAAGAAGAAGGATGGGACATTGAGATTGTGCATCGATTTTAGACAGTTAAACAAAGTGATTGTTAAGAACAAGTATCCTTTGTCGTGGATCGATGATATCTTTGACCAATTGAAGGATGCTAAGATATTTTCGAAAATAGATCTTAGATCAGGATATCACCAGGTAAGAATAAAGGATGAATACATTGGAAAGACTTCCTTCAAAACAAGGTATGGTTACTATGAATTCACATTGGTGCCATTTGGGTTGTGGAATGCACCTGTTGTTTTTATGTGCCTAATGAATGGTGTATTCAGGGACTATCTGGACAAGTTTCTCATACTATTTTTGGATGAAATCCTGGTGTATTCCAATTCAGAGGAAGAGCATGAACACCATCTAATGATGGTGTTGCGGGTGTTAAGAGAGCACCAACTTTATGCCAAATTGAGAAAGTGCTAAGTTTATCAAAAGCAGATCCATTACTTGGGGCATATCATTTCAAAGGATGGGATAGTTGTGGATCATGAGAAGATAGAAGCCATTAGAGAATGGTCAATGCATAAGAATGTGACATAAGTTAGATCCTTTATGGGTCTAGCTATCTATTACAAAAGTTTCATTGCAAGATTCTCAAGGATAGCTCACCCCATCACTTCGTTGCAAAGGAAGGAGAAGAAGTTTCAGTGGACAAAATATTTTGAGAAAAGCTTCGAGAAATTGAAGCAGTTGTTAACCAATGCTCCAATCTTGAGGATTGCAGATTCAAATGAGGATTTCGTGGTTTGCATAGATGCATGCAAAGAAGGACTAGGAGGATTCCTCAGCCAGAATGTGTTTGTCATATGTTATGAATCCATAAAATTGAAAGAGAATGAAAATATCTATGCCACTCATGATTTGGATTTGGCATCCATAGTGCACACTCTGAAGAAATGGAGGAACTACCTCATGGGGAGGAGATTCGAACTGAGGACATACCATAACGGTCTGAAGTATTTGTTTGATTAGCCAACCTTAAATGCTAGGAAGAGTAGATGGTTGGAATTCCTTTGTGAATATGACTTTGGTATCAGGAATATCAAAGGAAAGGAGAACAAAGTGGCTGATGCACTCAACAAGAGAGTACATGAACTACATGCTACAACCATTAGCATGTACCAAACTGATATTAAAGGAAACATTTTGGAAGCTGCAAATGCATATTTGTAGTACAAGGAATTGGTAGCAAATCTACAACAAGGCAAGATGCTAAAGAAAGTGGAAGTTTATAAATTGGAAGTGGATGGAACACTCCTGTACAAAAATAAAATTTATGTACCTAATTCTCAGGAATTGAGAATTATGATTTTGAAGGAAATGCATAATGTGCCTTATGTTGGGCACCCTGGATATTAAAAAACAATGGGAGCAGTCAAAATCCATTACTTTTGGCCAGGTATGAAGAAATAAATTGTAGATTACATCGCTAGATGTATGAAGTGCCAGGAGGTTAAAGCTGAGCATAGGCAACCAAGAGGGTTGCTACAACCTTTACCCATTCCCGAGTGGAAGCAGGAGGTAGTGAAAATGGATTTCATCACAGGATTGCCTAGAATCATAAAGCATCATGATTCAATCATGGTGGTGGTGGGAAATCTTACAAAATCTGCCCATTTCATTCCATTGAAGACTACTCACAAGGAAACTAACGTTGCTGATATTTTTATGAGGGAAATAACACGATTGCAAGGTGTTCCCAAGACAATTGTGTCTGACAGGGACCCAAAATTTACCTCAAAGTTTTGGAAGGGGTTATTCAAGGGGTTCAGAACGAATATGAACTTTAGAACTTCTTATCATCCTGAGTCTGATGGGAAGAGAGAGAGGGTGAACCAAGTGATAGAAGATATGCTAAGGATGTATGTGATGGACAAACCATCTAAATGGGAAGACTACCTACACTTGGTAGAATTCACCTACAACAATGGGTATCAAACATTATTGAATATGAGCCCATTTGAGGAAATTTATGGAAGAAAGTGAAATACTCCAGTAAGATGGGATAATCCAGCTGATAGAGAAGTGGTTGGGCCAGATTTGATCAAGGAAATGGAAGAGGAAATGATGAAGATTAAGCAGAATTTGAAAGCTTCCCAAGAAAGGCAGAAGAGTTATGAAAGTAAGAACATAACCCACTAAGAGTTTAAAGTGGGTGATCATGTTTTATTGAAAGTAAAAGCCAACAGAAGTTCCTTGAGGATGGGAAATCCTAGAAAGGATTGGACCAATTGCATATATGATTGCATTTCCTACATCCATGACTGTACATAATGTGTTTCATATTTCATTTCTTAAGAAATATATACCTTATGCTAATCATGTAATCGATTGGAATGTGATTTAGGTGGAGCAAGAAGGCGTCTTGCAAGTGCATCCTGTGCGCATATTGGACTGGAAGAGAAAACAACTCCAGAATCGAGCCATTGGGCTTGTAAAGGTCAAGTGGACTTGGTACGATCCTAAGGATGCAACATGGAACATGAAGATGCTATGTGGGAAAAGTACCCACATCATTTTGAATATTTTGGAAATCTTGCTGATGTTGTGTAAAGAGTTGTAGTGAGGACAGTGAAAATATAAGGGGAGGGGATTGTAATACCCGAAGGTTGATCCCCTACTAGATTGTAATTTTGTTTATAGGCTAGTGAACTGAGTGGTTATAAGATGAGATAATTATGTTTTTATTAGGTTGGTGATCCATATGCCAAGGCCAATGAGCTTGACTTTGTATATGTAAATATGCAGATCATTAATAAAATATAAACATCGTTGCGTGCAAACCGACCACGAAGAAAGAGTGATGTGGGACTAAGATTCCACAAGGTGGGTAAGGGAAAAAGGGGCTTAAAGGTTGGAAAGAGGGGCTAATATTAGGGGATTAAGTCTTTGAGAATAATAATTTATTATTATTCCAAAGATGTGTGAAAGACATGTTCTTATCCTAAGTCGTAGGAGGGGCAACGTGTGCAAAAGGGAACGCATGCAGCTCCAAGAAAACAAGTGTTGACCTAGGCGCATGCAGTTAAAATATGAAGCGTCAGTTGTGTTGGGGGTTCATTGGTCATTCTTCCCCATCCTCCATCTGAAACTGTCATACCTCTATGGTCGACCTCTTCCCCTCACGCACCTTTGGAATCAACAATCCATGAGTCCAACTGCGTTGGAGTTCGCTTTCCATTCCTAATTCCTATGAATTCCATTTGGCCACTATGTTTTGACCTTGAAATACCCACGCATACCTGAGAAATCACCCAATGGGATGGAAAAATGACATGTGTCATCCTTGAACCCAACATATCCACTCTTGCAGAGCCAAGTTTGTACCTAGACTGTTTGGGTCGTTGCCTTCTGTTTTCCTGAGTTGTTTTGACAAGTTACCCTTGCAGTCACCATAAATTGCTGGAATTGAGTCGAAAGTGGATGAAGAAGCAGGTTTTCAGGCCCGTGGTAGAAGAGGCAAGTTGTCAATCTTGTGAGAATCTCTCTCCAGGTGAGAGAGTTTGTTGGGAAGTGGTTTTCTCCCAAAGAGAGTCCATCACCATCTACGAAGCTCTGAGAATTCTTGATCCGGCTTGTTGCCAAGACCCTGAGAGGGAGGTGAAGCAACTGATGGACTATGTGACAGTGAAGGTTTATACTCTTAGGTGGAACATGCATGTGTGGAATGAGATTCCATGAGTAGTGGGCGTAAGAACGCTCCTGGAGATAATCCTTCCAGTTGTACTGTGTAGTTTTCCTGTAACCTCAACCTAGTCTAGGATTCCCTTGCCCTAGGTGGAGCTTAGTCCTAGCTCGGGGGTGACCCACTGTTGAGCATGATGATAAGGATGGTCTACGGATGGGAGGTTCGTGGAAGGTTTTCACGTAGTTGGTGGTGTTACTCTAGTTGAAAAGATAAGTATTATTAATGTGATTAATTTTTATGTTATGCATGTACGTGAAGCTCAAATGTTATCATGTATTCCGTTGTGTATATGAATTACTGTCTATTACATTTGAATCTGTATGGTAACAGTAACTTTGTTTTATGTGTTTTATTTCGATTAAAATTCATGGTAGATATATCTATGTATGTATTTATTTCCGTGTGGTAGAATTTCCCGACCTATTAGTGGCCGGGGATGTTACAGGTAAGAACATAAGTTCAACCATATTGTTTGAGGGGATATTGATGGATGCATGCATGCTATATTGCATCATGTTTTTTCTGGCATGGGATTCCCAAAAGAAGATCCACATAATCCAATGGAGACACATCACAAAGGACAAAATGACATAAAGGTCCAATGGCAAAGGTGATGGCACAATGTTGTGTGACCATGAGATGAGGTCTGTCCTTATACACCCACCCTAATTGATAAGGAGATGGATGAGGGGTTGTGGGTAGGTTTAATTGGCTCACCAAATCTTGAGATACCAAATTCTTATAGCTTCCATTATCAATAATTAGCGTAGAAAGAGACTTCTTTATTTGGAAATTATGGGTGAAGAGAGGGGTAGTCGAGGTAGCATTATAATTAGTCGCCATCAAAATCAAAGAGGGGTTTTCAGCCATGGGATTGTTTAAAGAGATTGGATCAGAAGGAGGGGGTACTAAGGATGAGGAATGAGGAGTATCGACAAAAATAGTTTTGGAAGTAGACATATTATGTAGGACATGAAAATGGAAAGTGTTATGGAAATAAGACTTATGAAATGTGCACCATTTAGTGGAATTATGGGAAGAGGGATACTTTGGAGAGGAGGGTGCGAAGGAGGAGTTAGGATGAGACTAAGGGGATTTCAAGTGAGGGGATATCTTATGCTCAATTGAAAGAGTGTAGGAAAAATCCTTATCCAAAGAGCTATTGTAAAAATGATCCACCTCCCCACGTAAAAAAACCAATAAACTAGAATTAAAATTTACTATGAGTACCTCTTAAGATTCCTTAATATGAAGTTGGATGCAGAGCCTCATGAATATTTCAATGTATTGTTGCACGGACTAGCCTGAGAATTGGTGGAGCAACAACCAGTGAGCCAGAATATTCTAATGATAGTCAGGAGGATAGAATGTGTTATGAAGCACTTGATAGAGAACTTCCCAAGTTCCAATAAGAGGAGTAGAAGATGAGGGAGATTCTTGCAAATACACAATGAGATGGGTCCCAATGGGTAGAGTATCCCACTAGTCCTGGGAAACACCTTCTATTTGTAAGATAGCAATCTGAAGCTTCTCCTCACTATAGATGTCATGACGAGTGATGAACTATGTAGAGATACTTCGAATCTAGGAATCTACAATGTCCCCATTGATCTTCCCAAAGAACTTAGGAATTTGGAAGTGCGCATCCATTTTCAAAGGAGCTGGAGTCTGGTGCTATAATATAATAATATCATGAAGATCCAAAGCCAAATATTAGATAGGGGAAGATTTGACAGAAGAGGCATCATCCTATGAAGTGTCACTTCTTGGAGGCATTTTATTCATAAAATAACGCTGCTCCTATCCATATCTGAAATATAGGCCACTGATCTATAGAGAGGAGGGGAAAAACCCTAGTGCACCCATGGATTGAAAACTGAGCACAGAGGATGAGGGGGTTTCCCTATCACACCTATGAAAAAATTGAGAGAAATGAGAGGAGGAGGGGGTTTCCCTAGGACACCTCTGGAAATATTCCTGAGTTGATAGGAGGAGGGGGTTTCCCTAGTGCACCTCTTAGGAGAGAGAGAGGAGGGTGAAAATAAATCCTAGTGCATCCTTTACCTCCAAAACAAATGCCAACCCTAGTGCATTCGAGGAAGGGATATGGGTTTTCTTAGATCTACCACTAAAATATATGACTAGTGGAGTAGAAGCACCTTGGACCAGTTCTCTAATACCATTTGATATGGAATACTGTAGAGAAAGACAAAGAACATTCACAGAGAAATAAAAAAACAACACAGGATATGAGTAATCAAAATGAACCGTGTGTCTTATTTAGTATAATAGGAATCCTTTATATAGGATAGGATAAACATACAATGGTTCTGATCAAAAGTGGACCAAATCTATCTAACCAAAAACTATAAAAGTTCCCAAACCCTAAAAACTATCTTCGTTGACCAGTTCCTAGTCCTTGGGACTTGTGCCCAACCTCCTAGGTAGAGATGCCCTCCATCTGGTCTTTGTGGAGAAGTGCGTTATATGTGGAAGCAGGTGAACCTTTATGGTAGAGCCATAATGGTCTTCCTTGAGATGTATGCTCTCCTCCTTAGGGAGTGCACCTTCCAACTTTCCCAATTGGAGATAGAGACAATATGTGATCTAGGAGGATCTAAGGAATGCTCATAGAGGTCCAGGAAGATCTGGAACACTCATAAAGGTCTATAAGGATCCTTAAAATATCAAAATTAAAATATACCAAATGCTCTCAAAAACATCATCAATGCATAGAGCTCGACGATAACTTTCCAACGACATAAAAATCGTCTCAAATGAAGTTCATATGTAAAATATATGGTCGGTCAAAGTTCAAGTCAACTAGGTCAAAAGTCAAAGTTAAAGGGGTCAATGTGACACGTGTAACCATTGCAAGGGTGACATGTGGCACGAACATACATGTCATATAGTCATGATGTGGCCACACCACAAGGTGCCATGTGGCATGACTATACGTTGATTGGGCAGGTGTGTTGGCATCTGTTTATATAGGTGGATTGATCACTTGTTGACATGTGGCATTGATAGACCAATGAAAGGTGATCACATGGCCACCTCCTATTGGCTAATTATGGTTTATGTGTGTTAAAATTATATGGGAGTCTAGAGAATTGAACTCGTGACCTCCCAAAGCCTTACACAAACCTTTGTTACCATTGCACCCGCACAATATTTCTAAGCAATACATGGCACAACATCTATTTAACATTGGTAAAAGGTTCAAATGATGGTAAAAGGGTCGAAAGGATAATCCCTTGACCTTGGTTATATGTAATAAAATGTGTGACAATGACCTATATTTGCACAAGGAGTTAACAATGGTCTAGGCCATATACCATATATATTATATGGTTACAAACCATATAACAAAACAGTGAAAAGACCAGAGATCGGTGGGGCTTGAACCCCTGGCTTACCAAATATATCACCAACTCCTTAACCAATATGCCAATCTAACCCATTACGGGATTCCCCAACTAATTAATAACATTTTTTTCTATAGTTTCAGATGGGGAGTTAAGGGCTCGCGGCCTATATAATGGGATTGAATTCCCATGTTTTCACATAGACTGAGGGCGCAAATATTGAGACGAAATAATTTCAATGCGTGCATGGATCCTGAGGTACAGACGCATATATTTGTGTGCAGGAAGAGGATCCAAGTATGGTGTTGTCTTGATATGCATGCCATGAGGTATAATGACTGCACCTAGGCAACTTTATACTCATTTTTCTTTTTTTCTCATGAGGAGTATGAATTTGAAAATTTGCTTTATGATCATAGGTCATTTGTCAAAGTGTTAGTCCAAATTGCCATTAATGAGAACTATAGTGCATTATTTGGTGTGTAAAGAGGGTGAAATTGAGCCAGTTCGGAATTTGGTTGAATTATAATCAAATTTATAAGAATGTATCTAGGAATAGAATGATGAACTTATTTTCTTGGTTTGAGTAGCAGAATTAATGAGAGTCCATTAAATTAGATTTTTGTAAGTCCATGTTGTAATATAATTTTTCATTTTGACATGATAAAGAATAATATTACTATCTAAAAGGGACTTGAATATGAAGAAATATATATCATAAATATATGTAATTTGAGTTATTTTATTTTATGTTGTGTCATCTCATAAATCTGCAAAATTAATCATCATTTTATGAGTTTTTGGATAAGGAGAACAACATCATTTTTCTGCAAATCATCTCAATACGATCAAAAATTTATTTTAAATAAAGTTAGATGCTATATGTATATTGTAAAGGAATAAGTCGTATCTAAGGATTTTTGTATCAAGTGGTATCAAAGCGATTTTTGACGTGAATTTGCAATATGTTGATCCAAGACTTAAGTTGGTGAAGATTTTGGAAGACTCTTACCAAGAGGAAAAAAAGAGTAAAGCTCTCATGAAATTGAGGTTGTAGAAGAATATTAATAGAAAAGTCCAGAAGGATAATTATGAGTTGAGGATGTAACTTTAAACTCTTGAGGAAGAGAAGAAAAAGATCCAAGGTTGACTGATATGTCATGAGGAATTCCATAGAGGTTTGTTTCATGAGTTGGAAAGGAAGTTGTGGATCAAGAATCAAGTATTGGCACCATTAGTTTCAATTTGTGAACATTAGCAGGTTGAGAATGTAAAGTATCCAATGAAAAAGGGACCATCTCTTTCAAAAGGAATGATCGAGAAGGATGAATCCTCATATTATTCTTTTTCCTGTCAAGATGGAGAATGCTCGAGGATGATTGAAGAAAAGAGAACTTCGTATGAAGAGGCCCTTCATAAGAAATTAGGCTTACCTTCCAATATAGATAAAGGTAACATGTGTAAGACATCTCCAGAGAAATATGCAAAATCTAAAGAGGGAATGAAGATGCTTCCCACTGGTAATATACTTATGTATCCATGTGCTCCATGTGGAACTAGTAACGATGATATGGAGAAGTGTCAAAGAATAGATTCTATGTAAGAAAATCCCTCCAAGAAGAAGGATAAAGGTAAAGAACGTTTCTCAAAGAAAATGAAAAGGGGGAATGACAAAAAGGGATCATGGTTCCAAGATGGGAACAAGATACTCTGCTCTTATTGTGGTAAGAGTGGACATAAGATCAAGAAGTGCTAGACACTTTACCCACACTTATGTCTGAAGTAGAACCAAAAATATGTAAAGGAACTTGCAATAAGACAAGAAACAACCCCAGAGGAATTTAATTGTCTTACTAAAAGATTTGAGAAAGAATACTTCCTAATGGATGATATTAATAATGTGGAATATGAAGACATCAAGGAATCATTCATGGACAATGGCTCATCTCACCACATGATCAGGATGAGATCATTATTTTTGAATTTCTTAGAGTTCTACATAGATTTCTATGTACAATCTGGAACTAACACTAGAAAAGAAAAAAGAAATAAGGGGGTATGGATATGTAAGATTCCAGCTCGAGTTGGGAGGATTTTTGGGAATAGAACATATGTTTTATGTTCTAGGTTTGAAAGTAAACCTACTCTCAGTCATAGATTTTGAAGATGAATGATATGAAATCACATTCTAGAATGGTCAGCTACTTGTGTATTCAAGGGAAGCTTCTCTAGACATAAAAGTAGTGCTTGGTGTTTGCAAGGATATGTTATATAGGTTATTGGGAAGACCTATAGTTTTGTCTAATGGTTTCTTGGATTCTACATCAGTTTCTGTATCAAATTCAACATTAGAGTCAAAGGAATTTTTAGAGATAGGAAGCTATGAGACTCCTTTCAGTACTAAAGGGAGGATGAGACCATGAATAAACCATCCATTAGAAAATATTTCATTGTAAATGTAAGATGATATGAGTATGTAGATATCTCCTAAAGTCTATTTAGAAGGCTTGTAAGCCATTCATTGTATATTATAAAAGTGAAAGGAATTATGTAAAATTTCTATATTGCCACCTTATATGTTGATAAGAGTGAGAGGAATTATGTACGAGAGTTTCTATACTTCAACCTTATATGTTGTTGGCAGTGAGAGGAATCTTGTAAAAAA
>SNQJ01S0032521.1:40923-78689 GCA_010110895.2 Picea sitchensis
CAGGTTCTGCGGACAGTCAAAACCTCTGACGGGCATGAAACAGTATTGATCTGATTCATCAAGAAGATGACTGATCACCAGAAGCTGTTTATGATCCTCTCTTTCAGTAACCATCTCAAATAAAACTCTGTTTAATACATGAATGTGATTTAATTACACAACCCAGCCAGCTAACAAACACATGAGTTGATTGGTTTGATGTCGTTGGATTTCTTTGTACACTTGTAATTAAGTCATCAATTTCGGGGGATTGATTGTATGCGTATCAACTCATCAGATGGAACTTCTTAAAGATTATATGTAGACTGAATTTGAGTAATTTATGTTTCTCACCTGTAAACATTTTGGAATGATTGATGGTCTTCAGCTTGCACCAAATGCACACGTTTCCTAGGAAGGAAGGGCACACAGAACAACTGATCATGTTATTTCCTCAGAAAAGTCTAGAAACTGTAAGGCAACGTTATATTATTGTTTCAAGCTTCTTAACTATAAGGATTTTGTTTGTTTTTATTATTAGATAATAATAATATTAATATTAATATTTTGGATTCTCTTCTATTTCATTTCATTTGGTTAATACTCTGATTTATTAAAATTAAGTATTTTCAATAATAATAATAATTTATTTTTTTGGATTTGAAATTGAGATTTCTTAAAAAGAAACATAATTTTTTAATTATTAGATTCATTTAGAATATATATCTTTGTGTTATACTCTTTTTAACTTTGATTGTGATGTTAATTGTTTTGAATCTTCATCCTATACATTTTATAAAATATTCTACACTGTTAAAATTAAATTAAAAGATATTAAAATGTGGAAGCTTTTATAATTAGTTATCATATTATTGATTTTTGGATTTGAAATTGAGATTTCTTAAAAAGAAACACAATTTTTTAATTATTAGATTCATTTAGAATATATATCTTTGTGTTATACTCTTTTTAATTTTGATTGTGATGTTAATTGTTTTGAATCTTCATTCTATACATCTTATAAAATATTCTACACTGTTAAAATTAAATAAAAAAATATTAAAATGTGGAAGTTTTTATAATTAATTATCATATTGTTGATTTTTTCTGAAATTAAATTGTGTATGAGATGATATAATTTAATTAAAAAAAATCAACAACATAAATAAAAAAAAAATCAAAGTCACTTGGAATACATTATAATCATTCATGGATACACATGACATTTCAAATAATAAACCAAACATTCTAGCATTCCAGCATGACAACACATAGTTCTTAATTGAATATTTATGTCTAAGTTTTCACAATTAATCATCATATTATTAAATTTTTCTGAAATTAAAATATAAGCCTTCACAATTAATCAACCTAAATATAGTATAATCATACTTAAAATACATTATAATAATTTATGAACACAAATGACATTTCAAATAAACCAAACATTTTAACATGACAAAATATAGTCACAAATTGAATATTGTTATATAAGCTCTCACAATTAATTATCATATTAATTTTTCTAACATTAAAAATGTAAACTTTCACAATTAATCTATTGTTATATAAACTCTCACAATTAATCATCATATTAATTTTTTTTTAACATTAAAATGTAAACTTTCACAATTAATCATTATATATTATATTGTTGAATTTTATTTTTAAATTAAATCATGTAAAAGATTACATATAATTTAATTGAAAAATATTCAACAACATAAATATTTTTTTTCACAAGTCATGCATTATGATCATTCAGTGAGACAAATGGCATTTCAAACAATATATGTAAACAAAACATTTGAGCAGGGCAAAACCAAGTAGTGAATTGAATATTGCTTTAGTTTTAAGAGAGTGTTGGTGTAGTTTAAGGAAGTGCAATAATTTACATCTAAGGTACACAATATATTAAACATAATTACTAATAATTTTAATTAATGGTAATGCATTATAAAAATATAGTAATAAGAAATTGTTAAGTGATAAAACCAGAAGTTATGTAAGTATAAAAAATGTATAATTAAAAAAATTATGAATTAAAATATGAAACATTTATTATATATTTTATATTAAAAAAAAAAGTCATTATGTTAATTTATAATATTAAAATTAAAATAAAGTATTTTAATGATAATGATGATGATTAACATCTACTAAGACAGAATTGGTCTATGGAACCTTAAGAGGGTAAGTGATTACTTGTGATTCTTTAGAATTTTGTTTCTGTGTTAGAAAAACATTAAGAGAAGCTTTTCAAGATCACCATACTTTTGTTGAGTTAAGAGGTTAGGAAGGTTGGTAGTGTGATAAATATTTTGAAAATGAGATCTAATATGGGTATAGACTGGACAAACTAAGAGAAAGTGATTTTCATCTTCAACCTTCTTAGTGTCACAAAGGTGACACACTCTTTCATCCCATGGCATTTTAGGAAACACCCACTTTCTCTATGGAGCGATTTTTTTCATATCTTAGCAATGCTTAGTTTTTTCTTTACATTTGGCAAAATAGATAGATAATTTTGATTTTCTAGATTAGGGTTGATTACATCTTTATTATACCTTAATTTTTTTTTTCCTCCAACTCTTTATCACACCACATTTTCTCCTTAAATTTTGATTTGAAATTTTTTAATAGTATCTTTATTCTACAAAATAGTTATAAAAAATATATTAACATAATAAATCACAATTCAAAAAAATATTTAAAAAATTAATAAAATTATGAAAAATTTAGGATAAGAAAATCAAATTTTATTAATTTGAGATGACTTCAAATTTAACTTACAAAATACAACATTTCTAATAATAAAAAATATATTTACATAAAAATAAAAATAAAATAAAAAATATAATCTCTGAAAATATGATTTTAGTATTTTAACATAATTAAATTTACAGTAAATTAAATTCTATAAAATATGTTCATATAAAATAACCAAATTCAAAAAAGTATATAACAAGTTAAATTTAATAGTATTATATTGTTTGAATGTTTAATAAATGATAAGATAATATTTGTGTGGTGTAATGATAAAATGGTCATGAATCACCATGGAAATTTAATAGATACTAAGTTAGTGCATAAGAAAGTTATTTTATTTTATTTTGTATGTGAATATATATATAAAGAGTATTTATTTTTTGGGTATTTATATTAATAAAGTTATATGATTTTTTTAATTATTAATAAAGAAGTAAATTGATTTTTATAATTATATTTTTCATTTTATTATTTTGAAATAAATCATTCATTCTAATAAAAATAAAAACATTTTGTTAATTTTTATATTAAAAATCACTGTTAACAAATGATCTGCAACTGAGAGAGTCCACTTCCTCCGGATGATGATGCATGATCTCGGTTTATCTCCACAAGAAACTATTCTCAAGTTTTGAGCTGAAACACAAGAAGTCCACTTTTTCCGGATGATGAGGCATGATCTCGGTTTAGCTCCACAAGAAACAATGGAGCAAGTTTCCAAAACTTATACGAGTCTTCTTTTGAACTTGTTTGAGGTTGTGTGACAAAGTTTATCTTGATTAAATGTAGCTCTTGCGTATACGTGAAGTAAGAGCTTACATCATGTTGAAGCCGATGTCATCGAATAATGGATGTATATAATATTAAGAAGTCCAAGTGTGTTGGACTTTGTGAAATGAGTGTTTCGTATCATATCTATGAGGATGGACATTGATTAAACCATCTAAATCCGTTGAGAAGAAAAGGCTCTACGTAGAAAATTCCAAATATTCCACATATCTGATTTGTATGTATGCGGAAATGAATGGTGTAAGCAGAATGGTTTTTTCCCTCCATTAAGGGAAGCGTCAAAGTGTTTATTTAGAAATACATAGAAATGTAAACATAATTAAAATGAATATGATATGATATAATTAAAATGAAAATGATAGGATAAACTGTAAATTTTAAGTATATTATACATTTTAAACCATTTAATTTGTTTGTTTATATATTTTTTTTATGAGATGGGTGTAGTTCAAATGGTTGGGTGGGGAAGCTTATCCTACCTATCCAAGTTACAATCCCACTTTTATGATATCCAAGTTAGAACCCCACTTTTGTGATATGTTTTTTAGCCAATTTATTTTGCAATTATTTAAAATGGCCACCAAAAGATGACCATCACAAAAGCTAATTAATCATCACAAAAGATACTTTAGTTTCAACAATTTCATAGATAAGTTTAAACCTTCAACTATACAATGGAATGTATGAGAGGAAAAAACAATGGATTATGGGTATATGAAGAGTTTGTTTATAGACACAATGGATTATGGTTATAAGAAGAGTTTGTTTATGGACATAGTTTAGGTTTAGGGTTTTGGTCTCTATTAATTATGAGAGAGCATTAAATCAAATCCATTTCAATGTATTCTGGGTATATAAAGCAAATAATTATGAGAGAGCATTAAATCAAATCCATTTCAATGTATTATGAGTATATAAAGAGTTTGCTTGTAGACTAAGTCTAGGATGAGGTTTTTGGTTTTAATTATATATATGTATGTGTGAGAGAGAGAGATGCAGTTAAGTTTTTCTTAAAATGGAAGAGGTTTATCTAGAAATGAGTTACTTACCAAGAAACAAACAACTTGTGCCAAAAATAAGTTTTTAACTAGGGTATTTTTTGTAAGTAACTTTTTTTCCAAATAATTCCTCTTAAAATCATGTTAGTGTAAGTAACTTGTTTTTCCAAATAATTCTTGGTCATGTTATTAGTAACAGTTATCCCTCCATGAAGGGGAGAGTTGAAGTGTTTTCTTTGAAATACAAAAAAAGTTAAAAATGTAGTACTCATCTTTGAAGTCTTTTCTAAGTTCTATAATGAAATTCTTGCTAAATTTTTCATTAGAGAGTTTTTTGTGAAGTTGTTTCAACTTCACATCAAATAAGGTGGGTTAAAGTTAATGAAGAAATCAAGATCAATGCCAAATTATGGATGAATTGATTGTCATTAAGAAGTTGCAGTTAGATATTTCACGATCATATTACTTTATTAAAATGGTATAGAAATGACATAATCATTCTCTAGTTTTCTATGATTTGACATATTTTTTGAATTAACATATAAATAATATATTAGTTACAACTATATTAATGTGTCTATATATCAATAGGCATATATCTAACACATTAACAATATGTTTTTATAGAATTAGCTAAATATATGTGTATCTATATAGAAACACATTAATATTATTAATGTGTTATTTCTAATAACCACTAAAGATATCTTTACATATTACCTATCATATATTACTATTAACCATGCTTTAGATATATTAAATAACCATTATCATAAATTAATATACTATGCTACGATGAAAATACAAAAAGGTTTAGAAGATATAAGGGTTTTGATGAAAGGTTTGATAAAAATAAAAAAACGTTTAGAAGATATAAGGGTTTTGATGAAATGTTTGAAGGTTGTTGTTAAACAAATGTTAGGGAGTGCACATGGGTATCTAGTTAAGAGAAAGCATTGTAGGATAACTTTATTGCATATAGATTCGAATTTGAAGGTGAATAGATATATTGTTTTTTTTCCAGTAAAGGCGTTCTAAGGTGAAATTGTGTTTATCCATAATAGATATTAAGAAACCCACTACTGACATAGCACAAGAAAGACAAGCATAAAAAAATGAAGAGGATGAGATATTTGTCTAATAAAATTTGACCAATGTCAAGTGTGAAGTGATGGCTCTGTACAAACATAATTTGAGATTTGAGGGCTTTATGTTTCTTATTGGGGATGAATAAGAAAGGAATCATAATTTTAGGGCTTTATGTTTCTTCTTATGGATGAATGAGAAAGGAATCTTTTGGATAGACGAGTTGACAGATATTACAAAACGAGAATTTGAAAAGACAAGTTTTGAAACAAATTTGGAGGTTTTAAAATGAATTCTAGTTAGTTAGAGGTTAGGATGCTATTAAGATGAACATTGATAATTCCATATAGATAGAAATATATAAACAACACATTTACACAATTTTCTTCTTGAAATCGTAATATCTATTTGACAAAATGTATACACACAATCAATTAATGTCAATGTTTGATCTAAAGAAAAAAATTGAAATGCATATAAGTAACTAGAGGATCCAACTCTATTGTATGTCTATAATATATTCAATTTGGTGTATTGATTGCATGGAGGAGTTGTGAGTTAAGAGATACCTTCAAGTCCCAAACTTGTGTCATTTAAAGATGCAGTAAAAAAACAACTCTACTAATCCAAATGTTTCACAACCTTCTCTTATTCATATTTCTCTACCAATCTATATGTTTCACAACCTTCTCTTATTCATAGTTCTCTACCAATCCAAATGTTTCACAACCTTCTCCTATTCATAGTGCTTATAGAGTGAAATATGATGAAGAGGTGACATTGGTGGAGATCACAACAAGATGTAGATAACCTAATTAAATTCACTATATAAAAAATATTAGATTAATTATTGGAATTGGCCTTTTACATCAACATTGTTTAAAGTGGATTCAATCAACTCATGAAGAAATGTGGGATCTCTCTATGCTCTAAGGGATTTTTTTGTTGTTAGTTTTTATGATAATTTTGATTATTAGCAAGTGTTTGAGGAGGGTCTGTAGTTTTGGGGAAGTGAAAGACTTTTTATCACTCCTTGGTTTCCTAAATTTCACACTAATTCTATGTGAGTTACTCAAATTTCAATTTGGGTTTGTCTTTCCAATTTGTCGTTACATTTTTTGTATTTAAGAGTTTTTGAGGATATTAGGAATACTTTTGGAATTTACATAAAATTATATATCTTCATAGATCTATTGTAAGTTTATGTACATATGTACATATTTGTGTTGATTTAGACTTTAATAAGAGTCTTTCAGGAAAAATCATTCTTAGCTAAAAAAAAATTTAAATGCATACTAGTTATGATATATCATTTTATAAGAAATTTACAATTTTCTTTCCCCCACCAAATAAAAAACAAAGAGATGAATTTTATAGAGGAATCACGTTTAAATACTAACATTAATAAGAATGAATTAAATAAACACCTAAATACTATCATTGATCACAATAAAGTATATCAATTACTAAATGATCACAATAAGGTATATCAATTACTAAATGAAGAAGAAATGGATATAATGGTCCCCTCATCAAGAGAGATGATCACAATAAGGTATATCAATTACTAAACGAAGAAGAAATGGATATAATGGTCCCCTCATCAAGAGAGATCATGGTAGATAAACTCCCTTTAGGTAGAACAAAAATCCATCATCCATCATGGGTATAATACCTCCGATTTATATAAGGAATTTGTTCTTTATAATAATCCTAATCTCCCACTTGTGACTATGTTTCCTACAACATGGTAGGATAAGTTAAAAATAAGTTCAAAGGAAAAAGGGAAAGATTGAGGATTATTTCTTAAAGGAAAGAAATGACATGCATATTAATTTTGTAATTTTAATCTTGTAAATTTAGTATGTACTTATAGTCTTGTAAATGAAATATGTGTTTATATTTTATTTTCTTTATATAATCTTTTAAACACTTAAAAAAATGTGAATTTTCTTTCATAATAAAATAAAAATTGTGATTTTTTTCTTTAAAATTAAAAAAATACAAACAACATTTATATATTTTTATAATAACAATAAAAATAAAAATAATAATAATAATTATTATTATTATTATTATTATTATGTGTATATAATTGATTGTATACTACTATACAATTTTTAAGATAATGAAATAATATTAACATTATTATTATTTATTAATAAGAACATATAATTTATATTGTTTACTATGAAGTTGATTATATAATTAATATTTGAATATATTTTTCTATATATTGGTAATATAGTATTATCATGTTGTTATAATAATAATAATAATAATAATAATAATCTATTTTTAAGATATACATATCCTACCCCTTTAAATTTGAAAGTATAATAATAATAATAATAATATATTTGTATATATAATTAATTGTATATGATTTTTAAGATAATGAAATAATATTAACATAATTATTATGTATATATATGAGAAGATGTAACTTATATTGTTTATTATTAAATTTTCTACATTATTATTGTATACTATTATTAAAATTAAAAATATTTTAATTAATTAATAATTTATGATTAATTACCATATTTTACAATAATATCCACAATATTCATATTCATATGTTTATGGTATAGTTGACCATATACTATTATTATATTTTATATATAGCATTGAATATATATTTAATTATATATATGACTATATAATATATTTAAAATTATTCTTTAAATATTAAAATAATTTTGAATAAACCTTTAATTATGGTTTAATATAATGTATTAAATATAAGAACATTTAATAGTTATTATTAAATATGTTTGTGTATATAATTTATTGTATATGATTATAAATGATTTTTAAGATAATAAAATTATTAATGAGAAAGTATAGTTGTTCACTCTCAAGTTGACTATAGAATTATTTTTTATTATTATTAAAAATATTTTAATTAGTGATTAATTTATGGTTAATTACTATATTTTATGTTATAATACTTAAATATAATTTACAATATAGTATGATTATGTTTAATATATAAAATTTATTATGTATTTATTTGATTATATATAACTATATATAATATATCAACCATATTTTTTTAAATAAGAGATTGTAGTAGTACTAATATTATTGAAATGATTGTAGTATTATTAATATTATTGAAATTATTATATGTAAATACACGTGTATGTGTATGTGTAAAAGAGATTAACTAAGGTCATGATTATATAAATTCAATAAGATCCATTTTGCAGAATAAATATATTATTAATTTTGAAGCTATTGTTAGGGATAGAGACTAGAAGGATAATAATAAATAGGAATTTGGGACACTTGGGATCCTTTTTTGGAATTGTTGTAGCTTTCCATGGCACAAAGGTCCTATGATAAGTTGGATCATGAGTGATATTGATATTATCTATCTAGCTGAAACTTGCGAGCATGAGGAGTCTAAGGTCCCTAACATGGAAGGATTTGTCTTGTGGTTGACATCGAACAAAAAATCCCACCGTAGAGGGATAGAGGCACAACTTGTTATATTAGAAAAAACATTTCTCCTCACATTCAACTTCATAAGATTGACCCTCTTAATTAATACATTTGGATAGAAATTTCATACACCAATGCTAGGAATATGTATATAGAAATTTGTTATTTTGCACCTATTAATTCTACTTTTTATAAGAAAAATAATCTAGATAAAAATTGTCCCTATAATAATTTAGAACAAGATATTTATAATTTGAAAAACGAAGGTAATATCCTCCTGCTAGGAGACTTTAATACTAAGACTGCATCTAAACAAGCTACTCTTTTAATTGATGACTCCAACCATAATCCTTTATGGCTAGATGAGGACCTTGTTTTATCTGATAGCTACAAAACAAGCTCTGAAGACTTAATTGAGAATTTGTTTGGTACTAAGTTGGTCAAGCTCTACAACTCTCAAGACCTAATAATTTGCAATGGAGTAATGAAGTGGTCAAACTGCGACCAAATGACATGTATTCATGGGCTAGGTAGTAGTGTTGTAGATTATGTGATATATGATATCCCCATTTCCAACCAAATAACAACTTTTGACCTTTTAAATGACCATGAGCCTGACTCTCATCATAAACCTTTAACCCTAACTCTAAAATTATCCATGCATAGGAGCACCATTGAAGATAATTTTGACAATCAAAGGAATTTGCGCTTTGAAAAAAGTAAAGTTGACATTTTCTTAAAGGATTTAAATAGTAAATTAAACCTCCTAACTTATAAGGATAACATTGAAGAACTCTATCATAATTTTACAACTACCATTTCCACTTCTATTAATAAGTTCTCTTTCGAGGTGTCCCATAAAAATAATAATAGAACAACCAATCCTTGGTATGATCAAGAATGTAAAATTACTAGGAAATACATTAGGGATGCTTCTAATGAGCCCTTAAAACTTGATAAGATCAATACGTACAAAGCCCTAATTAAAAGGAAAAAAAGATACTATATCAATAAAATGAAAGAGAAACTTTCACAACTATACAAGTTGAATCCTAAGAAGTTCTGGAGCCAGATTCTAAAACGTAATACTAAAGAAAATAATAGTATTCCCTTAACGGTCTGGAATTCCTACCTTAAAAATATTTATGAGTTCTCTAATTCCATGGACACCATTCCTATTGTCCCTACAAAGGAAGAGGTTTTTTCTTTAGATGACATATAGTTCGGGGTTAAGCGGCTCACAAATGGGAAAGCTAAGGAAACTGAAGGCTACCAAGCTAAAATTTTTAAAATTGGAGGGCCAATCCTTATCCCTCACATACACAAGCTCTTCAATTTAGCAGTCAAGAAGGGCTTCCCTAAACCCTGGATGGAAAGCCTCATTGTTCCTATTTTTAAAAATGGAGATAAAAACATTCCCTCTAATTATAGGACCATTATGATTAGCCCGATTTTAGCCAAGCTTTATGGAATTATTTTGGAAAAGAAGATTAGCATTTGGCTAGAAAGTCATGGTAAAAGAGGTAAAGGCCATGCCGATTTTAGGAGACATCATTGAACTGTGGACAATCTTGTTACCTTTAGGATCATTGCAGATAAGTTTCTCAATACTAAAACCAATATTTTTGGTTGTTTTGTTGACTTTAGAAAAACTTTTGACTTGGTTCCTAGGAAAAACCTTTGGAGTAGGTTGGAAGAGATAAAAGTGCCTCTTGAGCTGAGGGCTGCTGCAATAAGGATGTATGAGAACGTTATTTATAAGTTTAAAAACACTGAGGGCTGGTCAAAAGAGATTAACTGCAATATCAGACTCAAACAAGGTTGTTTCTTGTCCCCTACCTTTTTTGGCATATACATTGATAAGTTAGAAGAATGATTGGAAAAAGCAGGTTGTGTCAGCCCTACTCTCACTGGTATAGTCATCAATATTCTTCTTTATACCGATGATATCATTCTTATGGAAAGGATTCCTCATGATCTTGAAAACCAACTAAGAATCCTCAAGGATTTTTGCTCCAATATGGGTATGACTGTTAATACTGATAAGACTAAGGTCATGATTAATAAATCCAATAATATCCCTTATGATACCTTTGTATATGACAAAAACAACTTGGAGGAAGTGACTTCATACAAATATCTTGGAATTGATATTCACCACAAGCTCAATTGGAATTATAACATTGATAAAAGAATTATTGGGGGATGGAAAGTTTATTATGGGCTTGAAAACAATTGTAATTCAACTGATCTTTGGAGTTGGGATAAGAAGAAACTCCTCTTTGAAACTCTTGTTACACCTTTTATTATTTATATATGTGAATTCTGGAGCTATAGTATCTCTCGTGAATAATGGAGAAAGATAGAGCAAATAAAAAAGAATTTTATAACCTATAATCTCAAAATTAAAGGAAATACGCCCTATCCCATCCTCCTCATAGAAACAAGCCTCTCTCCCCATTGAGAGCATGACTATGACCCACAGACACCTAATGTGGCAGAACAAGTTAAACAACATGGAGAGACAAGAGGCTACCTAAAATTGCTGGCTCAAAATCAGACCAACCACCATCAACTCAGGGATGGCATGAGCCTTTCGGTCTTAACTAAACTATTGGGCAATCATGGAAGAAACATTTTGGGAATAAATATACTAATAAAAAAATGTCAAATCAAGGTTAGAAAAAATGTGATGTGATAAAGAGTTAGAGGAAAAAAATAAAGGTAAGGTATTATAAGGATGCCGATAAACCCTAATCATAGAGAGATCAAAATTATCTTTTTGTTTTCTAAGTGTAAAAAAAAAATAAAAGTATTACTAAGATGAGCAATTCTCCACGAGCTCCATAATTGGCTAGGCGTTGGTCAATTCCTACTCACGAGCTCCATAGTGAAACTGGGCGTTGGTCAATTCCTAAAACTCCATGGGATGAAAGAGTGTGTCACCTTTGTGACACTAAGAAGGTTGAAGATGAAAAACACTTTCTCTTAGATTGTCCAACCTAGACCCATATTAGATCTCATTTTCAAAATATTGATCACACTACCAACCTTCATGACCTCTTAACTCAACAAAAGTATGGTGATCTTGGAAAACTTCTCTTAATGTTTTTCGAGCACAGAAACAAAATTCTAAAGAATAACAAGTAATCACTTACCCTCTTAAGGTCTGATAGGCCAATTAAGTCTTAGTGGATGTTAATCATCATCATATAGTTTAATATTTATTATTTTAAAATTTAGTTTTTTTGAAACAAGAAAACATATTATTATTTGAGAGAAATAAAAATATTATTATCAAGCGTTCTATGCATATTTTAAAGGAGATCAAAGATAATTAAATTTGTTATTTATATTAATAATAATATAATTTGAAATATAATTGATATTATTAAACTAAGTTTTTTCCATGGTTATTATTAAACAAAGTTATTTATTGTAATGGTTTATAAATATAACTGTGATGTTGGTTTACTTTATGAAGGTGAGGGATTGCATGGAATTATTTAGAATTTTATTTATGTGTTC
This sequence comes from Picea sitchensis, assembly GCA_010110895.2. Classification (NCBI taxonomy): domain Eukaryota; kingdom Viridiplantae; phylum Streptophyta; class Pinopsida; order Pinales; family Pinaceae; genus Picea; species Picea sitchensis. The sequence continues at coordinate 53,523 of SNQJ01S0032521.1, forward strand.
CAAATTCCTACTTATTATTATCATTCTAGTCTCTATCCATAACAATAGATTTTTGAATTTCTAATTATTTCCCTCTTACCTTCGTTTCCTGGCTTCTTTTACATTTTGAACTTCCTTATTTCATCTTGGAATGGGGTATTCATGTATAAATATTCCTAACCATTTTAAGCTTGGAGATTTATTTAATATGCCATATTTATGGTCATTACAACTTACTTTGACACCAATTAACCTATGTTTATGTTTGATTATTTTTCCCAACCTTTTTTCTTCTATGATGTAAGTTGTTTCAATTTGTGATTTATGTTTTAGTTATTCTTTTACTATATGCTATATTTATGATCATTACAACTTACTTTGACACAGATCAACCTATGTTTATGTTTGGTTATTTTTCCCAACCCCTTTGCTTCTATGATGTAAGTTGTCTCAATTTATGATTTATGTTTTAGTTCTTATTTTCCTATTGCTAGAAAATACTCATATTCCTATTCTTTTATACCAAAAATTTAGGTTCAAGGATCTTTTGTTAAGCTCATGGGTTAAATCATGAATGTGGATGTCTATTTTCCTTGTTTTTTGAGAAAATAAATTATATTTCGCAAGTTTTTAAACTTTTTGTAAACAAAAGTATTTATTTTATTTTATTTAGAATTTCACTTTACAGTATGTTCCTTAAAAATGAAGGGAATGATAATGAGTTATGATTTTGGGTGTGAATGTACTCATTATTAAACTTTTGTTTATGAAAAATGAAATATGCTGCAACAATCTAAACATGATCTATTAATGTATGCCTACAATTTTGAATTTAATATAATTTTTTCATAATTTTCCACTTTGTAATATTGTAGATATTGTTTTTTGACATTTTTTTTATAAAATTAATTAAAATTACTAAAAAATAATTAAATTAAACACATCATGTATCAAGTGAAAGTAGATTTAATTCTAAAAATGTTGGTATTAGTTCTAAAAATGGAATCATAATATTTTAAGGAGTTTTTTTGTAACGTCTACTCTGTTACGTCTACATTTAGTGATGCACAAAAGGTAAATAAAATTTTTTTGGCATTAGGAAATTAGAATGTCACCAAAGAATGAACAACCACACTATCGACACATCATCCTAATTAATAACGACACATAATCAACGCATCAACATAAGCAAATTCATCAAGTTCATCTAAAAGAAACATCATTATCAATCAATCAACATATATCATAAGAAAACGACCTGCCCAATCTATCCTGCATGGTTAAGAACTCCAAGACACATAAGCAACGCTCAAGTCTATGATTCATCCGATTGGTTTTGCCTACTTAAACTCTCACGATTGACGAATGTTCTGAGGAACAAGGAGGTATCTAAATCCCATAGCCCAACATAAATCACAATCCCTAATAGATTCTTCACCTAATCATCAATTATTCATGGCGCAACATGATATTCTACTATACTTATCATTTTTCAAGAAACAATGAGTGTAAATAAGTAAAATGATATTCCATAAAGATTAATAAATGAAGAGCGTAAATAAGATCTTAATCTCATGTAGCTTAAGTATACATCTCATTTTAAGGACTATCTTCTAGGAGTATGTAAGGAAGAGATAAAATTACATAATCATCAAGGGAACCCATAATAAGATCAATCTTCTTAAGCGATACCTTCAATTTAATAACACGTTTACATTATGTGTACATGTTATAAAACACATAAAAATCATTCATCATAGCTATTATTAAGAAGTCAACTGCTTGCATAACCCTCCTTGGATAAATAAGATGGTCAACCATAACAACAACATGGAAATATTCCTATGCTACCTTACGCTTCTAGGGAAAAGGAACTATAAGAAATTTTATCCCTAAATAAGAGTAGAGAAGATAATTTGTATATTGTCTTGCATATCCAATTAAATACCTAAGAAGATCATGACACATTAAGTAATAAAATAAGGACCTTTTATGTCCACTTGCATGTTCATGGTTTAAGGATCAAGGAAGATCCAAATCCCCTTTAAAATAATAATTTAAGCACCCCAAAGCTAGCTTATAATCTGTTATAGCAAGATTTTCCTCACCCTATCCAAACTTGCTTAGAAGGCCTTTTTCCATTTCCCTATGCAAACCTAAAGTCCCTTTTTTTCAAATCTGAGAGCTAAAAATATTAATTTTTCACATATACGCGCCCTACCTATAGTACAACATGCGTATACATAGGTTGGACCACTGCAATCCGCGTACATCAGGAATTTTGCCCAAAATTAAAAAATGGTGTCAGGTTTCCATGTCACGTCACGAGATCTATGATCCTTGGCCTTCCATTTATAGGAACATTCTAACTCGAACCTTTAGTTCCACTTTAAGGATACAAATGGGCCAAATCCGAGCTATGGGAAAGAGGAAAAGAATTCAACTTTTAGAGCAAGGCTACTGTGGAGAAATTATTCACTTTATATTGAATCTACATCCCTTTGTCCTTTTAATTCTGAACACATTGTTCATCCCCCAAGCTCTTCCCTACATGATTGAGAACATTATTGTCTCTCTTATATGAGCTTGCCTTTGGTGGAGGATTGAAGTGGTGGAGGCCCAACCGGAAGGAACTTAGTTTCTCGGTTCCCAATCATGCTGGCACGAAATTTTGTAATTCATTCATTTCTGTTGATTACATTTTAATAGAAATACTCTTATCTCGTCCAATTAATATCTTGCGAATATTTGAATTGTTAATCCATGGGAGTATTTGTTATGAATGTTGATTGATTATGCTATTGAATGTGCTAACTTTATATAATATCACCATATGCTTGCGTTTATTGGTTGTTGAGGACTAGTTGCAGGTGTATTGCTTTGGGTCAAGCGCTCAATGATAGACTTCATCGAACGTTTGGACGATGTAGGCCTTTTAACTTGTCTTGCTAGCATATTTGTTTATATAGAATACTTGAGATTAGAGTTGATTTTTGTATTCATTTCAGTCTGTTGTGGTTTACCCCTAGCCATAGAGGGATTTTCCTCCTAACATAATCCATAAAAACGGCCAAAGAAGATAACGATGTTTTAGTAGTGAAATCAAACTCAATGCTACTTACATCACCATGAGTGTTGAAACTTAATTCATACCATTTATTTAGGGTAGACCTGAAATATTGATTACTAGTAAGAGTTATGGCGGGTTAGATCTTTACAAGGATTCAAATTCTCATGTAATTCAAACCATAAGTTTACATAACCACTCAGCTTGGGTTTCTTAAGAGTTGAAATCAAGAACAAGGAGATATTAACGGAGTTATATGATTTGACCTCGACATAAGCAGCAAGGAGCTCTCACTACAATATACACTTGGAGATCTATACAGTGAGGTTCTACAAGTGTTTGTCCTCGGAAGTGGCGGCATGGGAGTAGGTTCCTTAGTCAATAAGCTAGATCAATATCCAAAATTATGAAGACTGGGATAGGGCACCAAGGTAGTGAAAGGAAGATTTCAATGACCGAGGATGAAGCCTTGAAAACAATCAAGAAACATAGTCATTAAATCCAAGGAAAAGGAAGGGCCAATAGCCTAGGGTGGCAAGGGAGAATCCCCAAGGAAAACACATTCAATCCCCAACTGAAGATATTGTTCTAAAAAATTAAGGCATCATAACTTTCCTTAATTAAGTTTTATGCAGAGAGGTGAAGGGACAAGGGTATCACGCCAACATTAGCGCACCCATACAGTTTAGTTTAATGTGATGGAAGGAGTGGAGAAAATGAGTCTACACTTCCCAAAATCTCATAGTGGAGGAAAGCAAGGCTCACTCACAACAATTGTGGATATCAAGGTAGAGTCAACCATTCCAAAGGGACTACGCAAATAAAGAAAGACAATGAAAATCTCCAATCGACAGGGATGCAATATGATAGCAGAAGTAAAAATTTAATCAAGCTAAAACGAACTTTAAATGGAAAATGATTGGACTACTACATCAAACCCAACATAAGGCAAATCTAGGAGAGTGATCTTTTTAGTGATGGAATAAATTCGCTACCAGAGATAGGTCTTTTAAGCGCTAGAACAAATTCTCGTAAGGAAATATGCTACCGGAAAGAGCTCAGTTAAAATCGTTGGAAATAAATCTCAGTGGGTAATTCACTACAGGATAGGGATATCATTTTAAAATCGCTCGAAGAAAGTCTTTGAATGAAATACGCTACAGAAGAGAGCTCAGTTAAAATCGTTGGAAAAAAAAATCTCTGTGGGTAATTCGCTACAGGATAGGGAGCTCATTTTAAAATCGCTGGAAGAAAGTCTCTGAAGGAAATACGCTACAGGAGAGACTCATTCAATGTCTTCACGTGGCGGCCAGTTGAATTAGTTTGAGGAGTATCTAAAATTTCCCTTCAAAGAGAACGCGTTGGTGGACCAAAAGAGGTGTGACGAGGAAAGAAACATAATGGCAATATAAGATACTATGAAAATACATTGTTATTGCATCGAGTTCAGACTCATTCAATCACAATTATATGGTTTCTATTGACAAATTCAAAAGTTAAATGAAAACTCTGCTAAGCATTCCAAAGGAAATGACCGGAAATGACCAGTAAATTCTCCATTGTTACACTTATAAAAATACATTCACTAGCAACAAATTGTCATTTATAGTATCCATGAAACCATCCAAGATCTTTTCAATGCAAAATTAGACATTCACCGCAACTGCAGTGGGTTTCAAGCCCATTAACCATAAAATCGCAATACCTTTCATCATATTTTTTACTACAAAATCCTACATAGTATATATTGGACTTCTCACAAATAAATTCTCCAGATCATTTTAGCTAATCAACTGTTCTATAAGTATGATGGAGATTGAATATCATTTTATCATTCACCCAATTTACAGTTTCGAAATTTTGACTATAATATGTATGGAAATCTAGGGAAAATTTTGAATAAAAAGTTTGATATAAAATCTCATAATATCCTTATTTTTCTCACCACGGATTTACAACAATCTTCATAAATTTTTAAACAACAATACAAAAAAGGAGTACCGTAACCAATAATCCACTGTTGACGAGGATTGATATTGCCGAAGAAATCCACTCGAACTTGCGCCTAGCTCTTTCACTTGTCAATCCAAGGACTTCAACGGTACCTCCCAGCCAATGCTAGGGGTACTCTTCTTCCCCCTTATCCCCCTGAGTCGCAAAGGGGCCAGGCACACCAAACCAAAAATTTTCTAACTCCAAGCTTGCCTCACAAGGTACATCCACCACTCTATCTCTATCTCGAGTTGGGTATCCCAACTCTCACATGTAAAACTAGTCAAAAATATTTTGAGAGCATAAATTTACCAATAACTAGTCTCCCCATTTCCCATATTGACCATTTTATTTATAGGAATTTCCTCACTGACACATCCCCACTTGCACAATTAATCTTCTTTTAAATTAAATAAATTAGAATTATTCCCCCTTTACACTTTCCACCCTCTCCCCAAGTTGCACAAGTAATTGCATATTATATTTTAAGTAAAAATCAATTTCCCTCACCTTTCCTAAATGCTCTCCTTAAATTCCTCCTAGATCTCTCTTTACTCCCTAGATTCTTATTTAATGACTCGCCTTACTAAATCTGACTTGAGTTAAAATAGGAGTCTTATTCTAGTTAGACTAGTGGTAGATAGACTCTAGATACAATTCTATGCATACACATATTCTCTCAACTTTATTCCTTTCTTATCTTAAATTCCAATTTGGTATTTTCTTGCACACATGTGTATTAAATCAAATCTTTAGGTTATTTCATTTTACTTAATTCTTTAATTGATTTACCTCATTCATTTTTAATTTAGTTAATAATTTAGTTTAGTCTCCTTACAATAACTTAGACTTAGGCTTAATTTTTTGAATAAGATTAGAATTTCATTTGGGATTTACAATTAATAAATTCATTCTTTAAATAATCAATTCATTCCGGCAAGGCCTAAAGATTGTTCAAGGTTTAATTATTCTCTCAAGGTTTTCTAGGCCACCTAGATTCATTGACTCAAGATTTAATTACGTGACGTGCCCTTCAAGATGCAACTTCATGCTCCAAGGGTGCCACTCGTTTTTAACTCTTTTTGGTAGTTTTTCAACCCTTGGAGTCAACACTCCATTCAAGTGACCTTGTGAGAGACTAAGGGATTCTAAGGAATAAGGACTCTTCCTTATTGTGTGCCCCTTAGAATATTCATGAGCAATTTTCTCAGTCTTCCCTCATGACATCTTGGACCTTTCTAACAAGGTAATCATTAAATACAATTTGAGCCACGACGAGAGTGCTAGTAGGTTGTGACAAGGACACTTCCACACCTCTCCCTCAATATCTAGTTTATGTCCATGGCCCCTTTACTCCTTATGTTAGTCATATTATCAAGCATTCATTAGCATGCATTCATTAATAAAACACTGTCATTGATCCATATATATAATCATACTAAATCAATCATCTGACACATATTCATAAAATTAAATACTCAAACAAAACAAAATCCACTCCCTGACTCAATCTAGATTCCAAGGAGGTCCATTGATGCCAATGACATATACAATATAGCATGTGTATTACAGACTCATGTAAACTCATCAATAACATCTATCAATACATATATATCAAATGAAAATAAATCACAACCATCAACATGATCATAAAAATCCATAATTGAAACAAATAACCGTGTACTATAACTAGATCGCTTGCACGCAAGTGTCCTCAAAGAATAAGTCGAAAACATGTGCTCACAAGAGAGGGATGTTACATACACCCCCTCTTGTTTTAAACTTTGTCCCGGAGTTGTACAGTATATAAATTGCAGTAATAAAAGTATATGAAAATATCTATATGTCTAATATATCAAACAAGTAACGAAACTACTGACGCATATCATATACGTCCTCCCAGGTAGCTGAGTGGGGGATATAAATTTACCATTGGGATTTGACCTAATAGACTATTCAATGTTGTATATGTCGAATGAGATGGTCCAGAATGAAGATTGGCTCCACCATGAGAGAATCCTTGTCTGACACCCGTAAGTAACTTATGTCAATCACATTTGTAGGATTACTAACATAATGTCTCAAAACAAATACATGAAAAACATCATGCATACACCTCAAAGAATCAAGCAAGGCTAGTAGATAGGTCACAGGTCCTTTATTTTCCACAACTTCGAAAGGTCCCACAAACCTAGGAGAGAGTTTAGAACCCTTTCCAAACTTGATTGAACTCTTGTGAATTTTCACCCACAAGAAAGCTCGATCAACAACTTCATAATTGCGGTCAACACGATGTGCATCAACATAACTCTTTTTCTGATCTTGTTCTTCTTTAATCCTTTGTCTTATAGTTTTCATTTGTTCTTCCATTTCTTGGATCACTTCTGGTCTAACTAGGACCCTATCCTCAATTTGATCCCAGCTCAATGGCATCCGACATGGTCGCTCGTAAAGAAACTAAAACAGTGCCATATTAATTGTACTTTGATAGCTTTTTTTGTATACAAACTCTACCAGTGGCAAGAAATCTTCCCAATGTTTATGTTGGTCCATTACATACATACACAACATATCTTCCAAAATTTGGTTCTTTATTTTTTTCTTCTCGTCTGTATCAGGGTGATGCACTGTACTAAAGTTCATATGTGTCCCCAAAGCCTCTTGGAAACTAGTCCAAAAATGTCTTGTAAACACCGATCCTCTATCGGATATGATTCCTTTTTGCACGCCATGTAATCTCACAATCTTGCTGATAAAAAATCTAGCTATGTCTGGCTCCTAATACATTGTATGCACATGAATAAAATATGCACTCTTCGTTAGAGTGGAAACTACCACAAAAATTGAGTCCTGTCTCCTTGTCGTCAACAACAATCCAATAATAAAGTCCATAAAAATGACTTCCCATTTCAATTCCGAGATAATTTGTGGATTTAATAATCTTGTCAAATGTCTATGTTCATATTTCACTTTCTCACATTCTAGACATTGTGCCACGTAACTAACTATGTCTTCTTTCATTCCTTTCTAGAAGAATAAAGGCTTAAGGTCCGCCTTCATCTTCGTGACTCTCGGATGAGCCGTGTACAGTGCACAATGCATTTCACTTAATATCAAGCTTCTTAATTCATCGTTAGGTGATATGTAAATCTTATACCTCATCAATCCATCATTGTCCAATGTATAAAATTCAAACTTTGGTACCCTCATGGTATCTTTTCCAATATTTTCTTTAACTTTCTTGTACCAGTCATCATCTCTCTGTAACACTAGAATATTTTCTCAAATATTCTTCTTAAGAGGTATTACTGAGTAGACACGTGTTCTTCGACTCAACACATCTGCCACTTTGTTCACTGTTCCTTTTATGTAAGTAATCTCGAATTCATATTCACTAAGTAATTTTGACAAACGCCTATGTCGTGCATTCAAGTCACTCTGCGTAAATATGTGTTGCAATCCACAATGATATGTCTTTGTTTCGAATTTTCATCCAATCAAATAGTGTTTCCAAACTCTCAAGGAATATACAATTTCCAATAACCTCAAGTCATGTGTTGCGTAGTTCTCCTCATTCCTTTTCAATTTAATTGAAATGTAAGTGATCACTCGACTGTCTTGCATCAAAACTCCGTCTAAACCTTCCTTGGATGCATTTTTTCATACCAAGAATTCCTTTTCCATGTTAGAGAATTTCAGTATTGACGATGTCGTCAATAACCCATTGAGCCTTTGAAATTATTCTGCACATTTCTCAGTCCATACAAACTTCTTGTTTTTCTTTTGCAGTTTTGTGTTCGGATTTTCTATCTTTGGAAAACCTTCGATAATATCCTGCTAAACCCATAAAGTTGGGTACTTCTTGTACACTTTTTTGGGTAGGCCATTCCATAATATACTCTGCTTTCAATGCATTCACAACTATACCTTCACTGGATATAACGTGCCCCAAGTAATGAATCTTCTATTGGTAAAAGTAACATTTCGATAGTTTCCCATATAATTTGTTTTCTCGTAAACACTATAGTACTAAGATTAAATCTTTGTCATATTCTTCTGTCGTCCAATAATATATTAGTATGTCATCAATGAAAACTTGAACAAACTTTTCCAAGTATTCATGGAACACTCCATTCATCAAACTCATGAATACCCCCGAGGCGTTTGTCAGTCCAAACAGTAAAATTGTAAACTCATAATGTTGAAATATTGTCTTGAATTCGGTCTTAGGAATATCTTCCTGTTTAATTCATAACTGGTGATATCTTGATCTCAAGTCGATCTTGGAAAACACCGTCGCACCCTTCATTTGATAAAACAAATCATCTATTATTGGAAATGGATATTGGTTATTGATTGTCACCTTGTTCAATTGACGGTAGTCAATACAAAGTCTCCACGATCCATCTTTATTTCTTAATAAAATAATAGGCGAACCCCAAGGTGACACGCTTGGATGCATAAGTCTCAAGTTTAACAACTCATTCAATTGAATTTTCAACTTCTGTAACTCATGCGTTAACATCTGATAAGGCGTTCTTGCTATCGGTTCAGTTCCAGGTTTTAAGTCGATTGTAAACTCTAACTCTCTTTTGGGTGATAAACCTAGTAAATCTTCTGGAAACACGTTAGAAAACTCTCGTACGATCGAAAGGTTTTCTAATCCTTATTCCTCACCCTTTTTATTTAGTGCCAAGATTTCATATAACTTACATCCTTTACGTATCATGTTCTGTAGCTATAGGGAAGAAATGAACCTCAAGGACACTCTCTGGTTTCTTCCTACAATCACTCTTTTTTGTCCCACATCATCGATCAAACTTAATTGTTTCATCTTACAGTTGAGTATCACGTCATGTGATTCCAACCAATCCATACTGATCATTATGTCATAAGATCCTAATATCGTGACATATAGGTTGGCCTTCATTAAAAAATATCCCAAGTTAATGCTAGAATCCATAACCCTTCCTCCAACCTTCTGTTTGGCACCCAAAGCCATTTCTACATATCTAAACTTGCCCTGCTCGAATTCCTTTACATTAATTATCTTTAGCACTGCACTAGAAATAAATATCTCTGTAGAAACTGGATCTATCAAAATACTAAAAGTTTGGTCAAAAATGGTACCTGACGTCTCGAGAACACTGTACTGGTGCTCGGCATGGTGGTTATTCACCACTGCATGAATTATGTGGGATTTTCCCAAATCTCCAATTGTAGCGTGTCTTGTTGAACCAACCTCTCTGGCCTTTTCAACCAGACAGTCTTGTTGGTAATGTGGCTCTCCACATGTCCAACATCTGGTCTTTGGTCCAGTACTCCTGGTCCCTGAAGTAGAAGTTGGTGGCCTACTAGCGTGAGATTCTGGTATGTTCTTTTGAACATGCCTAAACTGCTCCTACTACAAACGATGTTGTTGACGATGTGGTGGTCCTCTATAGGGAGTCCTCTATTGAGGATTCGATCATCATGGTGTCTTGAACATGGGTCCTCTAGATGTATATCGATACCTTGATGTCTTTTTGGCTAGTTTCTGATTCTACTACGCTCCTGAGGTCATCTATGCAATTAGTCTTGCAGGATTCCTTCCCTGAGCCCTACTGGTCAGCTCTTCCTCCTCTATGAGGGCCTTTTAGACTACATTGTGCAATGTCTGAGGCATTAGGATCCTCAACTTCACACGAATGTTGAAGTTAAGGACGAACAAAAACTTTTTTACCTTTAGCTTCACCATGTTCAACTATGGATCATATCAAAGTAGCTCCATAAATCTTTCCTCACACTTCGACACCATACGTCCACACTGTCGTAAGGCATTGAAATCATTGAGCTGGCGCTCAATGAATTCCTATGAGAAACACCTCTCCTGAGACCATTCCTCAAACAATTCCCATGACACATCTTCGATGACCATGCTTAGTTGAGGTAGGAGCGTCTTCCACCATAGAAGAGCACTCCCCTTTAGCTGAAATGTCATCGTGCAAACTTTCATGTTGAAGGTATAGTCATAAAGTGCAAAGCACATCGCCATGTTCTCCAACCATGCCTCGGTGACTGATCCATCTGTAGCACCCATGAAATCAAGAAACCTCACCATTTTTAGTTTTCTATGAATTCTACCACTACCAACTAGAGTGCAATATGAATCCTCATTGGGTACAGGCACCCTGGCCTTGTCTCTATCTAGTCGGTTAATCAAGGCCTATGAAGTCCTCTTAAAGGACCTCATCAAATCAGCCACATCCCCCACATCAACCTGCTCCTACCCAATGACTTTTTCTTCTCCTTGGGGGTTAGACCCCTCTGGCGTGGATGCTAATGGAGGCGTTGCACCTCTCCCCTAGGACCACGTCGTCTACCTCCATGACATCCTCTAACTATGATTACCTGCATGAAAAAATTTCAAATCTTAGTTAGCGATAAGATATAAGTTATAAGTTTAACATAAGGAAAGGTGTAACGGTCCAAATTCCCAGGCTTGAACCTGTTGTGATACCATATGTAACATCCCCTCTGTTATGTCTAGATTTAGTGATGTACAAAAGGTAATTTTTTTTTTTTTGTTTTTTGCATTAGTAAATTAGAACGTCACCACATAATGAACAACCACATCATAGACACAACATCCTAATTAATAATGACACATAATCAACACATCAACATAATTAATTGTGACACATCATATATTAATCACTACATAAGAAAATTCATCAAGTTTATCTGAAATAAACATCATTATCAATCAATCAACATATATCATAAGGAAACTACCCACCCAACCTATCATGCATGGTTAGGACCTCCAAGACACATAGAAAATGCTCAATTCCAGGATTCATCTGATTGAGTTTCACCACTTAAGGTCTCAAGACTGGTGAGTGTTCTGAGGAACAAGGAGGTCTCTAAATCCCATAGCCCAACATAAACCGCAATCCCAACTAGATCAACAATCTTCACCTACTAATCAATTATTCATGACGCTATAGGATATTCTACTATACTTATCATTTTTCAAGCAACAATGAGTATAAAAATGTAAAAGGATATTCCATAAAGATTAATAAATGAAGAGCATAATACAATCTTAATCTTATGTAGCTTAACTATACATCTCATTTTAAGGGACAATATTCTAGGAGTATGTAAAGAAGATATAAAATTACATAATCATCAAGGGAACCCATAACAAGAACAATATTCTTAAGAGATGCCTTAAATTTAACACCGCTTTTATATTATGTATCCATTTTATAAAACAAATAAAAATCATTCATCATAGTTATTATTCAGAAGTCAATTGCTTGCATAACCCTTCTTGGAGAACTACGAGGGTCAATCATAACAACAACATGGAAGTATTCCTATTATACCTTACGCTTATAAGTCAGAGTAACTATAATAAATGTTACCCCTAAATAAGAGTAGAGAAGATAAGATAATTCGTATACTGTCTTCGATATCCAATTAAATACCTAAGAAGAGAATGTACACATTAAGTAATAAAATAAGGAACTTATATTTCCACTTTCATGTTCATGGTTTAAGGATCAAGGAAGACCCAAATCCCCTTTAAAATAAAAAATTGAGCACCTCAAAGCTAGCTTATAATCCATAAAAAGGGCCAAAGAAAATCAGGGTGTTTTAGCAGTGAAATCAGACTCAATGCTACTTACATCACCACGAGTTTCGAAACTTAATTCATACCATTTATTTAGGGTAGACTTGAACTATCGATTAGTAGTAAGAGTTATGGAGGGTAATATCTTTACGAGGATTCCAATTATAATTTAATTCAGACCATAAGTTTACATAACCACTCTGCTTGGGTTTCCTAAGAGCCGACATCAGGCACAAGCAGAAATTAAAGGAGTTCTAGGATTTGACCTCGACATCAGTATAAAGTATTTCTCACTACAAGATACACTTAGAGATATACACAGTGAGGTTCTACAATTATCCTTCCTCAGAAGTGGAAGCAAGCAAGTAGGTTCATCAGTCAATAAGCTAGATCAATATCCAAAATTCTGAAGACTGGGATAGGGCACCAAGGCAACGAAAGGAATATTTCAACGGCCGAGGATGAACCCTTGAAAACGATCAAGAAACATATTCATTACTTCCAAGGCTAAGGAAGGGCCAATACTCGAGGGATACAAGGGATAATCCCCAAGGAAAACACATTCAATCCCAAACTAATGATACTCTTCTAAAAAATTACGGCATCCAAGCTTTTCTTAATTAAGTTTTATGTAGAGAGGTCAAGGGACAAGGGTATCACACCAACCTTAGTGCACCCATACAATTTAGTTTAACGCCATGGAAGGAGTTGAGACAATGTGTCTACACTTCCAAGAATATAGTAGTGGAAGAAAGCAAGGCTCATGCCCAACAATCACGGATATCAAGGTAGATTCAACCATTCCAAAGGGTCTATGAAAATAAAGAAAGACAACAAAAATCTCCAATCGACAGGGATGCAATATGATAGCAGAAGTAAAACTTTTATCAAGCTAAAATGAATTTTAAAATGGGAAATGATTGGACTAATACCTCAGAACCAACATAAAGCAAATTGCCATAGGAGAGTGATATTTTTAGTGCTGGAAGAAATTTGCTACCGGAGATAGGTCTTTTAAGCGCTGGAAGAAATTCTCTGAAGGAAATACGCTACATGAGAGAGATCAATTAAAATCACTGGAAAGAAATCTTTGTTGGTAATTCGCTGCAGGATAGGGAGATCATTTTAATATCACTGGAAGAAAGTCTCTGAAGGAAATACACTACATGAGAGAGCTTAGTTAAAATCACTGGAAAAAAAATCTCCGTGGGTAATTCGCTACAGGATAGGGAGCTCATTTTAAAATCGTTGGAAGAAAGTCTCTGAACAAAATACGCTACAGGAGAGACTCATTCAATGTCTTCATGTGGGGGGCAGTTGAATTAGTTTTGGGACTCTCTAAAATTTCCCTTCAAAGTGAATGCGTTGGTGGACCAAAATAGGTGTGACGAGGAAAGAAACATAATGGCGATATAAGATACTGTGAAAATCCATTGTCATTGCATCTAGTTTAGACTCATTCAATCACAATTATATGATTTATATTCACGGATGATTTTAAGGATGAAAATTTATTTTTAAATGTAGAAACCTTGGCGAATCTTACTAATCCTTCATATGCCAACTATAAATGTTTGGCAATATTTTTTGTAAAAAAATTCAAATTTCTAAGGATTTTTGATAGTTTGTATAACATTTTGGATATTTTTAAGGTAAAATAATTTTATCCTATAGAATTTGGGCGAATCTTTTTTAGAATGGCAAATATTTTTGTAGGAAAAAACATGGAAAATTATCCCATGAGCGAAATTTAGCCCCTAAAATCATCCTTGTTTCTATTGACAATTTCAAAAGTTAAATGAAAACTCTACTAAGAATTCCAAAGGTAGTGGCCAACAAATTCTCCATTGTTACACTTATATAAATATATCCACTAGCAGTAAATTGTCATTTCTAGTATCCATGAAGCCATCCAAGATCTTCTCAATGCAAAACTAGAATTTCACCGCAACTGCACTGGGTTTCAAGCCCATTAACCATACAATCAAAATAGATTTCATCATATTTTTTACTACGAAAGCCTACATAATAGATCTTGGACTTCTCACGAACACATTCTCCAGATCATTTTAGCTAACCGATTGTTCTATAAGTATGATGGAGATTGAATATCATTTTAGCATTCTCCCAATTTATAGTTTCGAAATTTCGACTATAATATGTATTGAAATCTACAACAAATTTCGAATAAAAAGTTCGATATAAATCCCATAATATCGTTATTTTCCTCAACGGATTTACAACAAACTTCATAAATTTTTAAACAACAATACAAAAATGGAGTATCGTAACCAATAATCTATCGTTGACGAGGATTGATATTGACGAATAACTCCACTTGAACTTGCGCCTAGCTCCTTCGCTTTCCAATCCAAGGACTTCACCGGTATCTCCCAGACAACACTAGGGGTACTCTTCTTCCCCCTTATCCCACCAAGTCGCAAAGGGGTCACGCACACCAAACCAGAAATTATCTAGCTCCAAGATTTCCTCGCAAGGTAAACTAACCACTATATCTCAAGGTGGCTATTCCAACTCTCACAACTAAAATCAGTCAAAATTAATTCGACAACATAACTTTACCAATAACTAGTCTCCCCCTTTCCTATCTTGACCATTTTATTTATAGGAATTTCCTCATTGACACATCCCCACTTGCACAATTAATCTGATTTTTAATTAAATAAATCAGAATTATTCCCCCCTTACACTTGTAACCCTCTCCCCAAGTTGCACAAGTAATTACACATTAGATTTTAATTAAAAGTCAACTTCCCTCACCTTTTCTAAATGTTATCCTTAAGTCGCTCTTAGTTGTCTCTTTCTTCCCCAGATTCTTATTTAATGACTGACGTCTTACTAAATCTGAGTTGAGTTAAAATAGGAGTCTTCTCATAGTTAGACTAGTGGTATCTAGACTCTAGATACCATTCTATGCATACACATATTCTCTCATATTTATTCCTTTCTTATCTTAAATTCCAATTTGGTATTTTCTTGCACACATCTCTATTAAATCAAATCTTTAGGTTATTTCATTTTACTTAATTATTTAATTGATTTACCTCATTCGTTTTTAATTTAGTTAATAATTTAGTTTAGTCTCCTTACAAGAACTTAGACTTAGGATTAATTTTTTGAATAGGCTTAGAATTTCAATTAATTTTTTGAATAGGCTTAGACTTTCATTTGAGATTTACAATTAATAAATTCATTCTTTAAATAATTAATTAATTCAAGCAAGGCCTAAATATTGTTCAAGGTTTAATTATTCTATCAAGGTTTTCTAGGCTACCTAGATTCATAGAGTCAATATTTAATTACGTGACATGCCCTTCAAGATGCAACTCCGTGCTCCAAGGGTGCCACTCGCCTTTGACTAGTTTTGGTAGTTTTCCAACCCTTGGAGTCAACACTCCATTCAGGTGACCTTGTGAGAGATTAAGGGCTTCTAAGGAATAAGAAATATGCCTTATTTCGCACCCCTTAGAATCTTCATGAGAGACTATCTGAGTCTTCCCTCACGACATCGTGGACCTCTCAAACTAGATAATCATTAAACTACAATTCGAGCAATTGAGGGAGTGCAAGTAGGTTGTGACAGGGACACTGCCACACCTCTCCCTCAATATCTGGTTTATTCATTTCCTCTTTGATGAGTTTGATATCCAATTTATTTTCCAAACTAATTATGGCCAAATTGTTAGTTAGTTTTTCTTCTAAATATTTAATCCTATCTCTCATGTTGAGATTTCCTTCAACCTCTCCTTCTTGGGTTCATTGCTTTTTTCCCTTTCAATGTATTTCTAGCCTCCATTTTCTGCAACTAAGCCTCCAGTACAAATATTCTATTCTCTATTTGTATCTGAATATTGTCTTCTAACAATCCAAATTTGTTATCAAGCATTGCCTCTAACTATGTTTGGAGTTTCAATTCTCTCTCTACTCTCATTTTCTCTAATGATTATATATGTTCATAAAGAATCTCTAGGGTGATTGTGTTCATAAAGTATATTGATATACTTTATTATTTTTTGTAATAATAAATTTCATAAATATTTGTTATCCACTTTTTATAGTTTCTTTTGTCGAGGAAAAAAATCTATATTTTTATTAGTAGAACAAAAATACCTAGTCAGATGTCCATGGAATTCATAAGTGTTGTTAATCCCTTTAGATGGAATTCCACTGTTTAATTTATCATCACAAAATAACTAAAATTTGTTTATGTTTAGTTACACTTATAGAGTCTTCAATGAACACAAAAATAATTCATAGTGCATTAACCATTCATCCAATGATCTATGGAAGTCCATCGTTATAAAAAATTTGAGATAAAACACTCAAAATACTAAGGTTAGTTCCATCGTTCATGATTATATTCTATAGTATGTCCATTTTTTATTACTAAACTAATCTAGGTTCCTTGGTCTAGCCCATCTCTAGGGTTTGAGAGTCTATCTGCAACATTCGTCATTTCCTTGTAAATTTGAGACATAGATGTTTATGATAAATATGTAAGTAGATTGAGAAATTCATCATACAAGGTTCGTAATGTAAAAATCTTGAGGGAAATTTATTTTCACTTCCATTGGATAACCAACATTGAGTCTCCAAAAATTTGTAATTTGGTTACTCCAAACTCTTCTACTAGTTTCAAAACTAGCTTTAAAGGCACAATTTCATAGAAATTATTGATTTCATGACCAATTATAGATTTAAAAGTAATAATATGATCTGAATATAGTTATAGTATGCCTCTTGAACCTCCCGTATAACTGTTCCCATGTGAAACACCATTGAAATGATCCCATGGAATATCTATATTTATTGCCACTTCGATTTGCCTATGAGTATGAGGGGTAGTTTTTTCTTGCACCTATGGATAGACATTTAAAATAATTAAGGAATGAACACCACATTATAGGGGGTTGTCTCTTTGTCTTCAAACACCTTTATACTTTTGGCAATCCATACTCCCTAATATATGTTGAGAGGTAGTGCTTTGATCCAAAAAGTATCCTTTCTATTGTACTAGGTTCTAAAGGCCTCTTTGAGACTTCATCCTTCCCATAAATTCTCCATCCATTCCACCTCTTTCCTTACCTCCTATCCACATTTTTATAATTATTGTAGTGTATTAATGCAGTTAGTTTGTTTTTTAATAATTACGATATATTTATGAAATGATTATGTATAAATATATATGTATAATTGTATATAATTTAACAACATTTAACATTAACATTATTTAAATTTTAAATTATGTGTATAATGTATTAATTATATTAAAATATTAAATTACAGTCGCATTATTTTTTCATGGAAAATACCACCAACTTCAACCCACAATCATAGAGTTTACAACACTTTGTCAGAGTCAATATTCAAGCTGCTTGTATGGCATCGTATCAACACAGACATGCATTCAAATTTTACCTTTTACCTACAACACTAACTCGCACTCTGTCATAGATAACTCTGGGCAGAATTACAACTACGCGGATATACCTCTGCATGAAAGCATTAACGAATAATGTTGATGAAATTTGTCGCAGACAATTTTGCATGAAATTCAACAAACAATGTGGGTGTGTCACAAAGTACTCCGCACGTGGAGTCATACAACAATACTAACTTGTCACATATATTTATGGGTTGTTCCACTGTGCCAAATCATGGTTGTCTATTCTTATGAAGACAGATACTTAGGAAATATTCTTTTAAACACAATTTTAGAACTTTCTGAAATTAACTGTGCACGGTCTTCCTCTAATCACATAAACTATTCACTCAATCAAGATAGATTATACATATATTTTAACAATTCAAACACACAACGCAAGAAAATGCAAACACACAGTGAAACAACACCACACGCTCTATTCTTTATTGTTATCAATGAAGGAGTAAATTTACATAGGAAATCTCTTTCCTTCTTGGTCTTTTAGATCTATGTGATCCACATTTTTACATATTCAATATCACACACTCGCTCCCCTATGTCTCTTACAAAGAATTCAATTTATCCCAATCCCTCATATATCTCACAAACGAATGAGTCCTCATTTATCTTAACAAATGCCTAAACTAGGCATTCATTCCTAGTATTTAGCAACAAATTTAACACCAATGACAAACAACTGAATATCTAATAAAAAAACTCAATGGAAAATGTCTTCTAGATACATTTCATAATTATTACAGACATAATAAAGTAAATTAGGGAACAAACTCCCTTGGTAAATGTATTTTATCCTTGAACTCAATTATAGAACTTGTTGTCAAATTCTCCTACATCAGACTCTCGAGGAAAAAAATAACTATTCATCGGGTCTTCAAGGTCTTCCCTGTACTTGGAAATTTTAGTTGTTTTCATCCAAGTAGCATCCTCTATTGGTCGATCTTTCCATTTGACCAAGTACTGGAAATATTATGTCTCTGGTTTTCTTCAAGATTTTCATATCCAATACTATCTCGATATCCTTTGGCACTGCTCTAAGTAGTTTTTCTTTCCATACAATGGTATGATCTCGATCACTTATAGGTTCATTTGTTGAAACATCCTCTGTCTCCTTGAAGGGATACACATCTACAACATTAAATATTGGAGAAATTCCAATACCACTTGGAAGTTCTATTTCATAGGCATTAGAAGAAAATTTCCTTAAAATTTTACATCGTCCAATGTTTTTAAGCTTTAATTCATTATAAGTCCCTACAGGAAACCTCTCCTTCCTGAAATATGTCATGACCAAATCAACAACCTAAAAATCCACTGGTATTTTCTTCATGCCTTCTCTATGCTTATACTTGTGTATTCTCTCTTGCAATTTTTGCTTGACCCTTTCCTACAACTCTTGTATAGTCATTGCAAAATCCTCACCATTAACACTTCTTAATTCATGCTTTCCAAAATTCCTTAACTCATACACTCCCATAAGATGCATTCCATACAATATGTTTAATGGAATAATCCTTGTGCTTCTATTTGGTGAGTCATTATATGAAAACTCAACTTGATCAAGCATCTGATCCCACTACCCAGGGTTCTCATTCACAAGGATTCTCAAAATATTTCCTAGGCTTCTATTTATTACCTCGGTCTATCCATCAATATGTGGATGATAATTTGAGCTAAAACTAATATTAGTACCAATATTTTTCCATAAGTTTCTCCAAAAGTGTCCTACAAATCTAGTGTCTATGTCAGAAACTATACTTTTGGGTAAACCATGCAACCTTACAACCTCTTTAACGAACAAATTTGCAACATTTGTCGCATCACTAGTCTTTCTACAAGAAATTAAATGAGCCATTTTTGAAAATCTATCTACCAAAACATAGATTGAATCATTACCTCTCTGTGTTCTTGGCAATCCCAACAAAAAATCCATACTCACGACATCCCATGGTTTGCTTGGAATGGGTAGTGGTTGATACAACCTTGTATTTTGAGTTATCCATTTAGCATGCTGAAAAATTCTTCACTTCTCCACGTAATACTTCACTTTATTTTTCATACATGGCCAATAATAAAAATCACTTACCTAATAATTTTTTTTATCTTGTCCAAAATGTTCGGATAGTCCTCCACCATGATTTTCTTTGATAAGATTCTCCCTCATTGAACACCTTGGTATGAAAAAATTATTGTTATTGAATAACAATCCTTGCTGCATTATATAGTCCAACCATTGACTTTTGTTACCAGCAACGAGATTTTCACAAGCTGCATAGGCATTCTTGAAATATGCATCATCCTGATACATTTCTTTTCACCATCAAATCCTAAAGTGATGACCTGAAATTATTGAAAAATTGAATTAATTCTACTCAAAGCATCAACAACCTTATTAGTCTTACCACTTGTGTGTTTAATCACAAAGGTAAAATTATGCAGAAATTCAACCCACTTGGCATGTCTTTGATTTAATTTTGGTTGACTAATTATAAATTGTAATGCATGATTGTCATTGTACAAAGAAAATTCCTTGGGCATGAGGTAATGCCTCCAGTTCTTAAGTTCTTGAACAATTACATAAAATTGTTTGTCATAAGAGGAATATTTATGTTTTTCCTCATCTAATTTCTCACTAAAATATGAAATTGGTATTTTCTCCTAACTCAATACATCTCCTATTGTGGTCCCACTAGAATAAGTTTGAACTTGAAAGAACTTATCAAACCTTGGAAAAGCTAACACCGACTTTCAAAAATATTTTTCTTCAATAATTTAAAATTTCTATTAGTTGCTTCAGTCCACTTGAATGGTTGTTTTCTTTCTTTTATAGTTTGTACAATAGGTGCACATATCTCACTGAAACTTCTAATGAAATTTCTATAAAAACTTGCAAGTCCATGGAAACTTATTTCCTCAAATGCATTTATTGGGGTTGGACAATTCACAATGGCTTGAAACTTTTATGGGTCCATCTTCAATCATTCTTCAAATACTACAAACCCCAAATATATCATCTCCCTCTTCATAAAACTACATTTCTTCAAATTTATCAACAATTTTTTGTTTTGCAGGGTACTCAAAACCATCTTGAAATGCCTTAAATTTTCTTATTTTGTCTAACTATAGATCATGATGTCATCTAGATAGAGTATTCCAAAATTTCCAATAAATTCCTTTAAGACCTCATTCATTAACCTCATAAATGTACTAGGAGAATTTGTGAGACCAAAATTCATCACAACCATTCATACAATCCACTATTGGTATTGAAAGCAATTTTCCATTCATCCCCTTATCTAATTCTAATTTGGTGATATCCACTCTTTATATCAATATTTGAAAAATATTTTGAATCACTCAAACAATGCATCAAGTCATTTATGTGGGGAAATGGAAATTTGTACCTTATGGTAATTTTGTTGATTTCTATGGAGTCAATGCACATGTGCCATCCTCCATCCTTCTTTGGGATGAGTACTATTGGTACAACACATGGAATCAAACTCTCCTTCACCAATCCTTTATCTAACAACTCCAGTACCTTCATTTTAATCTCTTCATTCCCTACTAGGCTCATTCTATAGGCTGATTTATTCTGAAAACTTGCTCCAAGGATTAAATCTATGTGATGGCTAATACTTCTCACAAGAGGTAAATATTTGGTAATTCATATACAATAATATCAACAAATGCATCAAGCCTAACTTTAATTTATGTAGGTAAATCGACCAGATTTGTATTAGTGAGTATTACCTTTGACTTACCAATCAAGAAAAAATGCATCTCTTCTTGTTTTTCGACTTCTTGCAATAGTTCCTTCCCACTTGTCAATAAACACTTGGACCAATTTCTTCCTTGGTTGTCTCATCCTTCAAAGGTAACAACACATGACTATTACCATTCTTTTCTAGAGAATAAGTGTTCCTTCTACCATCATGGATGGATTTCCTCTCATACTTCCGTGACCTTCCCAACAAAATATGGAAAAATTCCATGGGTATTATATCTCATAATACCTCATCCTTGTAGCTACCAATATGGAATTCCACTTTAAATTGTTTATTCACCAAAATATGAAGTCTCTTATGCAACCAGGACACTATGTAGGGAGTGGGATGTACTCTCCTCTCTAATCCCAATTTCCTTACCATCTTCGTGGAAATCAAATTATTTGTGCTACCATTATCAATGAAAATTTTACAACACTTACCTCTTGACTTAAATACAGTCCTGAACAAACTTTTCCTTTGATTTGTTTCATGAACCTCCTTTTCTTCCTTAACCAAAACTCTCTTCAATAATAATGATTCCCCTAGCTCTGGAGTTTCTTCTTTTTCTACTACATTCACATCTTCTTCCTTTGTTTGTGCAACATGTGCATTCCTCTGATTTGATTCCTTGTTATCTAGACAGTCCCATGACAGGTGTCCTATTTTACCACATGTATAACATCTCATTTCTTTGCCTTTTCCTTGACCTCTTGAGAAATATATTCTTCCTCTTGGTGACTAGATTCTTGAACTTCCTTCCTCTTCTTTTGAAGGTTGAAATATTCCTCTATTAGATTGTCCTTTGCATCTTGTTAGACTCTTCCTCTGTTTCTCTAGATTCCAGCTTCTCCTCTACCTTCAAATATGCTTGGTATGCATATTCAACAATTATCAATGACAAAAGAATGATTTCACATTGAATTTTAGACCTCAAACCATTTATGTGTGTAGAAACCTTCTCATCTTCTTCTTCAATGTGACCAAATCTAATGTTCAACCTATAGAATTCCACTATGTATTCTTTTACTGTGATAATTTTCTATCTAAGGTTTTTCAATTGTATAAACAAATTCAATTGATAATCCTTAGGCATGAACTTACCTTTAAATGTGGCCACCATTATGTCCCAACTCCTGATCTTATCTTTTCCTTTTCTCCTTATGTTTTCTTGCAACTCATCGCACCATAGAGGAGCATGTCCTTTTATCCTAGTCACTGCATGCTTCACCTTATTCTCCTCTTCTACCTCTTTATAATTAAAATATTTATCCATGGAATTTATCCAGTCAAGTAATTCATCAACAATTAAATTACCTTCGTAGATGGGAACTTCCATCTTATGCCTGGATCCAACTCTTGTGGCAATTCTTACTAGTGGTTCCTCTGATGTTTCTCCTTTAGGAGCTCCTTTTGTCTCCCCATCAAAGCCTATGTATTCACTCTCACTAACAACTCCTATATCATATTCTCTCCTTTGTGTTGTCTCCATGACCTCCATCCTTGCCTCGATGTGCCTAAGATCACAACATAACTCATTAGTTACCATATTCCTATCTACACCTCCTCACATGGGTGTCATTATTCCTTAAATACAACGTCACTCTGATACAAAAAATGATGGAAAAAACCTCCAACTTCAAACCATAATCACAAAGTTTTCAACACTTTGTCGTAGTCAACATTCGGGTTGCTTGTCTGGCCTCAGACAAAAATGAACAAGCATTTAAATTTTTCCTTTTACCTACAATGTTGAATTTCACTCTGTCATAGATAACTCTGCATGGAATTACCATTACATGGATATGCCTCTGCGCAGAAGCATCAACGAACAATGTTGATGAAATCTATCCCAGACAATTCTACGTGAAATTTAGCAAACAATGTAGGTGTGTCGCAGGTTACTCTACACATGGAATCCTACAACAATACTAAATGGTCACGTATATTTATGGGGTGTTCCACTAAAACAAATCATGACTTTCTATTCCTGTGAAGACATACTCAAGAAATATTCTTTTAAAAATAATTTTAGAACTTGTTGAAATTAACTGAGCACTATCTTCCTGCAGTCACATAAACTCGTCACTCTATAAAGATATTTTATACATAGAGTTTACCAATTCAAACAAACAATGCGGAAAAATGCAAACACACAGTGCGAAACCATTAACACATGCTCTATTCTTTTTTTTTATCAACGAATGAGTAAATTTACATAGGAAATCCCTATCCTTATTAGTATTTTAGACCTATGCGATCCACACTTTTACATATTCAATCTCACACACACGCTCCCTTCTACTATAATGTCCCCTTCGTTAAGACATAAATATAAGTGGGTATATTTTTTTTTTCTTTTGAAACATTAATTAGGAGAAGTGTTATGTGAAAATCACATACATCAATATTAAAACATTCTAATATCATCTTTTTCGCTACTTAGAAAGAATCAGATACATCATCACTTGTTATTCATAGATCAACCATATCACATAAGATAACAAAGAAAAAACCCTTCCAACCTACCCTACAAGGTCAGGACCTCCAAGACACATAATATAAGCTCAAGTCCATGATTCATCCTATTGATTTTGACCATTTAAGGTCTCAGGACTGGCAACTGTTCTAAGGAACATAGAGGTATCTAATTCCCACAACTTCGACCCATATTGAAATCCAAGAATCGATCAACGACAATACTTAACCATAAATTTTCTAGGCACACCAGAATAATCTACTATGTTGTAAAATCCCTTCTTCACTAAACATCATTCAATATTCTCATACAATAATGATAGAAAAATGTATATAAGATGATTTGACTTAATTCTAGTTAATCATAGTGCAACTAAATTCACTGATATAATTTGTAATATAATAAGTCAACGAAGTCTTAGTAAATTTCACTTGTTAGTAACTCTTGAGGATTTAGCCACACCTCTTGCACCATTCTAATTGATGCAAAGTTCAATGGTAAAAAATTCCAAAAATTTAAGAGATTAAGTCACTAAAAGAAACCATAAATTCTATTCACATTTTCTTTCCATTATATTATTAATTCAATCATTTTATAACTAACATCAACTTACCATCCATAAATGTCCATATTATTATAATAATAATAATAATAATAATAATAATAATCCGACATCCTAAAAATTTATATTTATTAATATACTAAAACTCATAATTTATTTATTTATTTATCTATATGTCTGTCTGTCTGTCTGTCTGTCTATCTATAACTATAACTATAACTATAACTATAACTATA
>SNQJ01S0032521.1:100744-129454 GCA_010110895.2 Picea sitchensis
TCATATAAAGAAGAAGAGGTTTTTACCCTGTATGGGTTTCCTTGGGAAATATCTGTCTTTGTGTTTCTCATATATGTGACTGATGTTGAATGTGCCATTGTTCATTTCCCTACATTATTGTGATCATCATTGAGTGCCTTGTAAATATTTTAAAAGAAGCATAATTGTTTAATCACGGTAACAACTGATTCACCCCCCCTCTCAGTTGTCCAACATCTGCTTCCCCCTTAGCCCCCTAAGCTACAAAGGGGCCAAGCAAAAAACTAGGAAAACAATAGCTCCAAGAGTGCCTCACAAGGAAGAGCTTCCACTCTTTCTCAATCTTAAAATCCCAACTCTCACAAGTAAAACACAGTCCAACAAAATTTTGGCATCATAATAGTCCTAATCAGAAGTCCCCCTTTCCCCTTCTACCCCATTTATTTTATAAGTAAATTCTCATTGACACTTGTCCACAAGCACAAGTAATTTAACTTTTTAATTATTTTATTAGTGATTATTCACCCACACACTTGTCTCACTCTGCCCAAGTTGAAAAAATAATTATCCTCTTTATTTTATTTAAAAAAACATTTTCCCTCACATTCCCCAATGTGTTTCTATTTTTGCTCTTATTTGTCCCTTTGTTCCCCAATTTCTCATTTAACGAGTGTCCCCTAACAAGATCTTAATTAGAGATGAATTAGGAGTCTTGTTTTAGTTAGGATTTGTGGGATATTAAATCAAGATGCTACTATACGCGTACATCTATTCTCTCATGTTTTAATTTCTTTCTATTTTAAAAATCCATTTATTATTTTCATACATACATGTGATTTTTATTGAACCTCTATTTTTATCACTCTTTTTCTTAGAGTTTGATTTATCTCAATAATATTTTTATTTATTTTCTCAATTACTCTTAGGCTTAGATTTAGTCTTAAAGTTTGGCTTAGACTCTTGTTAGGCTTCTAGTTTATAATTTACTGTTTAATTAATTCCATGTTTTAACAAGGTCTAAATGATTCATTAAGTTCTCTAGGCCATCTAGATTTATGACTCATAATTTAATTAAGCGACGTGCCCTTCAAGACACACCTCTGTGCTCTAAGGGTGCCACTCACCTTTGACTAGTTTTGGAAGCTTGTTTGGCCCCTTCGATTCAACACTCCATTCGGTTGAACTTGTGAGAGACTAAGGGATTCTAAGGTATAATGATTCCACCTTATTGAGCACCCCTTATAATTCTTCATGAGTGATTGTCTCAATCTACCCTCATAACATCGTGTACCTCTCGAACTAGGTAATCGTTAACCTACAATTGAGTTCACGACGAGACTGCTAGTAGACTATGACAGGGACGTTGTCACACCTCTTCCTCAAATGTATAGTTTTTGTGCATGACCCATTTACTCCTTATGTGATTCGGATTAGAAAGCATCGTCAAGCCCACATCCACTGATAAAAATACTGTCAATAATCCATGTACATAAATCATATTGTAATCAATCATATATCTCATTTTCATAAAATGAAATACTTTAAAAAAATACAATCCACTCCCTTACTCAATCTAGAGTCCAACGAAGTCCATTTATGCCATCAATATCCATAACCTGTCATGTGTTCTTCACACTCAAGAGAACTCGTCAATAATATATGCCAATACATATAGAACAAAATAACAATAAGTCACAATACATCATCATCATTATATATAACTCATAATCAAAACGAAATCATAATGTACCATAACCAAATAATTTGCACACAAGTATCCTCAAAGAATAAGTAAATATGAGTGTGTTGAGTAGAACATGATGTTACATACACCCCCTCTTGTTTTAAACTTCATCCCAAAGTTTGTACAATATATAAATGCAAGTAAATAAATGTATCCAACATAGATCTATATATATAATCTATCAAACAAGTAAGGAAATTGTTGATGCATCTCATATGAATCCTCCCAGGTAGTTGAGTGTTGACTATAGTTGTCCCATTGGACCTTGACCTGATCGACTATTCGACATTGTAGATTTTGAGTGAGATGGTATAGAATGCATATTGGCTTTGCAATGAGAGCATGCTCATCTGACACCTGCAAAGAACTCATGTCCATAACATGTGACAGATCACTAATATAATGTCGTAAAATAGATACATGAAATAAATTGTTCATATACCTCAAAGAATCAGGCAAGGCTAGTCGATAAGACATGCGTCCTTTCCTTTCCACAACCTCGAAATGTCCCAAAAACCTAGGAGAGAGTTTGGAATCCTTTCCAAAATTGATCAAACTCTTATGCAGTTTTCCCCACTATAAAACTATGTCACCTACCTCATAACTACAATCAACACGATGCACATCCACATAACTCTTATGTCGATCCTTCACTTATATAATCCTTTGTGTTATCGATTGCAACTATTCTTCCATTTCTTGGATCACTGCCGGTCTGACCATGATCCTATCCTCAAGTCGCTCCCAAATCAACTGTGTCTGACATGGTCACTCACAAAGAAACTCAAATGGTGCCATCTTAATCATACTCTACCAATTGTTGTTGTATACAAACTCTACCAATGGCAAGAATTCTTCCCAATGTTTATGTTGATCCATTACGTACATAAGAAACATATCCTCCAAAATTAAGTTCGGTCTCTCTGTTTTTCCGTTTGTCTCTGGGTGATACGTTGTACTAAAATTTAGTTGCATTCTAATGCTTCTTGGAAATTGGTCTAGAATCATCATGTAAACATTGATCCTCAATCGGATATAATATTTCTTGGTACTCCATGTAACCTCAAAATATCTATAACAAAAACTATGGCTATATCTGGTGTCTGATATGTCGTATGCACTGGAATAAAGTTTTTACTCTTCATTAGAGTGTCAAGTACCACAAAAATAAAATTGTGTCTCCTTGTCATCACTGGAAATCCAACAATAAAATCCATTCAAATGACCTCCCATTTTGATTTAGGAATAGCGTGTGGTTGTAATAGTCCTGATGGATGTCTATGTTTAGCCTTCACTTGCTGACATTCTAGACATCTCAAAATGCAACTCACTATGTCCATCTTCATTCCCTTTCAGAAGAATAAAGGATTAAGGTTTTCCTTCATCTTCGTGACTCTTGGATGAGCCATGTAAACTGCTCGATGAACTTCACTTAAGATCAAAATTCTTAATTCATCGTTAGGAGGTACATAGATTTTGCCTTTATATCTCAACAATCCATCACTTTCCAATGAATAACCTTCAAACTTTGGTACTGTAACATACCCAACCACCCAAAAGCTGGGATACACCACTTAAATAGGATGAAACACACCCAACCACCAACAAGCGGGGCACGCTGCAGTCTAGGGACTCAGTTCTCTGAACTTATAGTGAATTCAAAGGACTTCTCAATATATGTTAGAGGAATGAAAATCACATGCATAAGACAATATTCAAACTACAACATAAAGAAGTAGACACCATTCCATGCACAACAATAACCAGTAGACAAACACATTAATATGCATATCTCAGAGAGAATTAAATACACAATGGAATAACATTATACAAAAAACATAGAGATCACTTATCTTTCAAGTAAACATTCACCAGCTGGTTGTGGATGAAGGACGTTCCTCCTAACCATAGACACTATTGTTCATTTATTCTCAATAATAGGTCACCCCCGAGCCAGGGATATGAATCCACAAGGATGGTTCCTAGGACAAATATACAACACATAATAGTTGGATAACTAGCTCTCAGGTTTCTCAACCACACAACAAATTTGAATGCCCATCTCTCTTTCCCCCCTCATCCTAGAAAAACAAAATAAATGAACACCTTTCTCTTCCATGAAGTCCCTCGAGTTATCCCATTCATATTCTAGGCTCTATTTCTACTGGACATGAAATATCTCTACTGAAAACTCCAAGGATTCACAGTTGTGGGAATTTCTTGCAGAACTACTATTGAAATGATAATAACAATATTTTCATCACTCAAGCTATCAAACGCCTTTCAACACTCACATCAATCCAAAGTAAACCAACTCTCTTTTACCCATCCTACACAACCCAAGAGAATGGACCTCCACCCTTACCTACCACACAATCCCTCAGGCAGTCCTTCTCCTTCTAGGGCTCTAGTGTAGCTGGTCCAGAATCGCCATGTTGGGACTCTCAGGACTCACAATTGTGGAAGTTTCTATCCAAACTCCCATCAAGATCATGCACATAGGAATTCATTCCCTCCTATAATGATAAGTAAAATATTACATTCATTCAACAATGAGTCTCCTCTTCCCTCCACTTGTTTCCATGCTAAGTCCCATAGCACACAAATTAGCAAGAGTGAGTGAAGAGGAAATAAAAACAACAGAACAAATGGAATAATACGACCAAACAGAAGAAGACAAACTAGGGGAAGAACGACCCAAAACATATGCCCAAGGGATGTTTAAATTACATGAAGACAAGAGCCACATGACCTCCCTCCCAAGAATCTCATGTAACCCCTTTTCTCCATAAAATCAATTATGGGTAAAATAAAATAATAATAAAAATATTTATCCCCTCAATCCCCCTCTCTCATGTAATCATAGCCCCCTATATCTTTTTTCCTTGTCTGTCTTGCAACCAACGATGTATTTTATTAATTTATATGAAGTATTACATTTGTTAGGAACTTTGGCTGCTTTTCAACTTTACTGTCTCACCAACCTAAGTCATAATTACATAATACATTCTTAGTTCATAAGGGCTAAAACCAAGATGTTACATCCCCCTCCCCTTATTTTGGCACTTTCCTCAGTGAAAAACACCATTCCAATGTTATTAAAATTACAAATCCATGCCCTATTGCATTAATACACACATGCAATTCAACCCAATCTTATATACATAGGCACTCTGGCCTAAAATTAAACAAGTATACATAAGCATTTCGACCCAAAACATGTATAATGATATTCAAAATTTATGTTTCTGGAAGCAGTTCCAACCAACTAGATTTCCTTCCCTCTCATCCCTACACAACCCAAACAAGAGAACTTGTTTCTTTGCCATGCAGTCCCTTAAGTTGTTCCACTTCTCTCTAGGGTTCCAGTGCACTTGGCTAGGAAGTTTCAGAGTTGAGGCTTCAAGAACTATAACTGCAACAATTCCACTAGACTTTCTTCATTCCATGCCTTCATCATTGAGCTCAATTTTCTTCTGGTGTTATTTTTCACAAGATTCCAAATCAAATAGCCAACATCTCATTTGTATTATAAAAATACAGTCATGATGAGATATTGTTATAACAATTTCAATCGTAAATGTCCAATATATTTTATACAAGAAAACACATTTTTCGAAGCATGAGTTTTTTTCTCATAATGTTTGGCTCTAGAGCTGTAGATATATATCTTCCTTAAGGGATTACATATCTACCATATTCAATACCATTCTACCTGCAATTTCCTCAACCTTTAATTTTACCACACAAACGGTTATCATAGCATAACAATTTGTAATTATTAATTTATGAAATTGATTTTATACAGGAAATAAAATTCCCATGCATGAATTTTCTGCTCAAAATGTTTGGATTTTGTAGTTTTATATATCAATATTCCTTATGGGATTACATCCCTGCCATATCCAAGACCATCCTACCTACAAATTTCTCAATTTACATTCAACCAAAGGAATTTGTCAGTACTTATTAAATTATAATTCCCAAAACTGTTTTATATAGGAAACAATAAAATTTATAGACATGAGCTTCTACTCATAATAATTGGTTCTTGCAGCAATAGGCATTCGTCTTATTTAATGCATACTAAAATTCCATATCCAAGACCCTTTCTTCCTGCAATTTCAACATTCCTCAGCCAAACAAATTGTCAGTATCTCATATACACAATATATATATTTTCATGATAACAATTCAAAACAAGATCACAAAGTGATCTCATAATTGTTTACAACTACAATTCAATCACTTATATTAATCCAAATATGAATTGGAATGAACTCATCATTACATACACATGTATTATCAACCAATATTGTTTTTCTTCTATCCAAAAATATTTGTATCACTCTGTCCCCTCAACAAATCTTTTCTATAATTTATCATTATGTAGCTTCTTTAACCTACAACCTTCTTGTTGTAATATCTAATAGTTCTTGAAGTGTTTTCAAATTCACGAGTTAGCAATACTCAAATCATTTCAGTTGTTATCATAATCATTTATGTTTTATATCATATATACACGCATTCAACCAATGCATTCAATGATTCCTATATTATCACTTGTAACATTTTTAATAGCTCCAGAAATGATCTTGGAATTGTAACAACAACAATCCAATCACCTTCAGCTAGTATTAAATATAATGCATCTATCCATCATTATGTATTCTTAGCACCATAGGCTTTTCATAATGCAACACTTAATTATTAAATAAAATAACAATCGATGTACCAATACCGATGGCCACATTTACACCATGCATCCATGTGTTGACTACATAATACCACATAGTTATTCCATGCATTCACCAAGGTGAGTTGGAAGGTCTGGCCAATTCCTCAACACATCATCCACAAACTTCTTATTTCTTTGTTCACTATCTGGATACCTTCCTTTTCAACCCAAACACAAAAGTAAGAATATAATTCTTAAGTGAAATTTAGTGTCAGAAACGAGGTCAGAGTCCAAACATCATCTATACCATAGATACAATTGAGAAATCACATATCACTAGATCCCTTCCATATCCAACCATATCATGGTCTCACACAAAACTAGCCCTATGGATATCATCGTTATAGGAGTATGTCTCTTGAATTAACCCGGTTATGATCTCATAAAATAATATGAAACTAACACTTTATCTAAATGCATTCTAGTATCAACAACATTTACATACTCTAGGCCTTTGGTGATTTAAATATTGAACATTAACTGAGGGAATTCTTACCTCAATCCCCTTTAACATGTGTGCATCAACAAAGACTAAATGCATAGTTTCCTAGTTGTTACCAACCTACTTGTTGCTATCTGATCAAATGATATTTGTAGAAGCTCAGATACTTCCTCCTTCATCATTTGATCATCATTCCTTCCACCCTCATGTGTATTCACCTAGATGGAAATCATAAGAAACAATAGCATCCACATATTTAACCGTGCTATATCATTTTCCTAAATACATAATCCATCATTACTCATACTCAGACATTATTTCATAATGATATACCATTCTAACTTTGCAAGAATGTTATATGCATATCCAATCATGTGCAATTACACATCCATATGCACCAAGCATTTACTATCAACATGCCTACTAATGCATATGCATTTTAACTTCATTGTATGCCTCATGCACTCTAGTTCACTTTTGTTTTAATTCAATTATTTATTTATCTATTTATGTTGTAGTTGGTTTTCCTTGAAATCCTTTAGATCCTTTATTCCTTATGTGCTCCCATTCTTCTCATCTTCACTACGGTTCCTTGGTTTGAACACTTTCCAAGCAAGTTTTACTTGGCCATTCTAAAATCCAACTAGTGTGCTCCAATTTCCACAACTCTTTTTGGGTAATTATATCCAACTTTACCTTTATGAGACATTCCACCACCTTGGATTGAAGTAGCTCAAACATTCCCTCACTCTACTACTACCATAATCTTGAACCAACTATTGTTACTTCTAGTTTTCCATTAGGTTACTCCATTAACCTTTCCCTGTGAAACCATACCTTTCACTCTTAATACCATTCCCCAATGGAAGTCCATTTTCATTCAGTGATACTTTTCAAGTGAGAGATCATTCATTTATCTACACTAGCATCCTTCCTCCACTATGAACTATTATATTAGAAGTGTATTTCTCTCAAACTTTAGCTTTGAAATTGTCTACACCTCTATTCCTTCCAGGCTAAGCATTCATACTTTTCCTTTTATGCCCATCCATTACATATTTAACCCGCTAGATTCATATCCTATGTGAGGATTCCTCCTTTTGTTGTACCTACAGTTTATTTAGATTATTTGGTTGTTGAATAATACTTTTGTTCCACTATTATTGAGTTCTTTATCCACCTTCCATTACTCGATTTGTAGCTCTTTTATTATCTCATCCAACTTTTGTAAGCTCCGCCATTATTTCATGAATCTAACATCTAATCCTGGATAGGAATTGATCTAATTATACCTCTAATCATGCAAAAATTTGCAAGTAATCATCTGGTTAGAATTATACATATCATACAAAATTATTAATTAAATTTACAGGTATCTTTTATGTTTAATTCATGAAGAAAATAAAATATCAATTATAATAGTTATCCAAAAATAGAATGATTCCAGGTCATTCTCCTCTGAATCATCTTTTCAATGACTGGAATATTTCCCCAATTTAATATCGGAGATGAAAGTTAGGGCTCCCTAAAATAAAACCACTTTCATCCCCCTTAGCTGATACAAAAAGAAAAAAATGCAAAGGCGCTTCCTTCAAACCATGATCCACATGACCATGACCTGAAACCGTGGGCTTAATTACCCTTTAGATATCTTCTTTGTGTGTTTCTACACAGGAGATTATGCGAACACCAAGTTTGGGAGTTGGTTTACTTCCAGGCCCTTTTATATTTAGCATGGGAACAACACTGGGACCAAGTCCTCCATACTTCGGTCTTTTGTTGTTTTCCCCTACCATTTTTTTTTTCCCTCAGAGTTACACTTCGTCGAAGCCTTTAATAAATCCACTAGAAAAAATGGATAGTAAATATTTAATCTCCCTTTGAATGGATGCTCCTTCCCCCATATGGAGGCTTCAACGAGATCGATGGTTGCAACTTAATCACATGTTGAGACAAACGACTCTCAACCAATTAAAAAATTTAGCGCTCTAGGGTATTTCCATTCCCGAGTCTTCTACTTCCCAGGAGTGATAGTCCTTTGATGTTCTTACCTTGTTCATCCATGAATTAAATGGATGGTCAAGAATTAATCAAGAATTTAGACAGGCGATTCTCATACACTTTGGAAATTCGGTGCTCCGGGGCTACAGTATATTTCCATTCCTGAGAATTATACTTCCCCGTAGTGACAATACTATGAAGTACTTATCCCTGCTCCCTCTTCTTGATCCAATGGTCGAGAGAGGTCCTGAAGGAAACTCAGATCGACGTTATGCGTGCCTTATTGACTTCGGGCTTTGAAAATTTCACTAATAGAAAATTGAAAACCCCCGTAGTCACATACTCCCAGATATGACACGACATGTTGACATTGCCTAGGGTGACATGGAACCATGGAACATGTGCCACGTGTCACTAAAAAATGAACAGATTGGGATCCAAAAGGTACCAAATCTCGACGAAACATGTTCCAACATGGAACCCATGCCACATGGCATAAGCCACGTCATCAACTACAAAGATGATCTACAATATCTTATCCATATCCAAGGGTTCACATAACCCCACGAATTTACACTTCGTGAATTCGACACTTTGGAGATCTGACACTTCAAGGTTTTTCTTTGCAACATACTTAGTAATTGTCGGAGTGGCAAAGTTCCAAAGTCCAAAATTTGCTACCATTTTACCACTGCTAGATTTTATGGCCTGAAACACTCCCGAGGTCCTTCCCTCAATCTAAAGGTCGATGGAAATTCCAGGACTTCAACGCTCCAGGGCTCCGGGATATAAAAATTCAACAAAGTTAAAAACTTTTGAAGTCACATACTCCCAAAGTGGTCAATGTTGGCTGACCATGATCAACGACGAAGATCTCCCCATGCCTTTCATCATATTGGGAGACTGACAGTACTTCACGACTCCAACCTTTGACAGTTTAGGCTTTTTCGGCCTACCAAGATCATTGAAGCGACGAAGTTCCAAATTATTACCTTTTGCGCTTGGCCTTAATCGATGAGTGACGATCAACAATCTAGATCTGATGGCTGGGACTTAACCTTTCCCAACTTCTAGTTCTTCCCTCATCGAACAACTCCTGCTAACCAACCCTCCAATCCAATGATCCAGATCTCCCTTGATACCTTGGTGGCAATGGCTCTTGAATTCGAAAGGGGCGGTCACGATCCCACGATCCCTTTCAAGGATTGTTGACACTCTGGATTCTTCGCAAAATCTGCAATGTCATTCCTCCTGAGCTTTTTGACTTCAAGGTCATAAATCGATCTCAACCACAAGACTCTGACCAACGGATACAACCCATACTGGCTTGATGTTTCAACCAGTAGCTCTGATACCATTATATAACATACCCAACCACCCATAGGTCAGGCTACACCACTTAAACAGGATGCAACACACCCAACCAATAGTAGGTGGGGCACGCTGCAGTCCAAGGACTCAATTCTATGAAATTATCTTGAATTCAAAGGAATTATCAACATATTTTAGAGGCATCAAAATCACATGCATAAGACAATATTCAAAATACATCATAAAGAAGAAGACAATGTGCCATGCACAACAATAACCAGCAAACAAACACATTAAAATACATATCTCAGAGATAATTAAATACACAACGAAATAACATTATACAAAAAACACATAGAGCACTTATATTTCAAGTAAAAATTCACCAACTGGATGTAGACCAAGGACGTTCCTCCCAACCATAGACATTACTATTCATTTACTCTCAACAATAGGTCACCCCTGAGACAGGGCTATGAATACACAAGGATGGGTCCTAGGAAAAATATACAACAAACAATAGTTGGATAACTAGCTCTCATATTTCTCAACCACACAACAAATCCAAATTTGTATCTCTCTTTCCCCTTCATCCTGCTCAACCCAAAGAAATGAAGACCTTTTTCGTCCATGCAATCCCTCATGCTATCTCGTTCCTCTCCCGAGATCTAGTGAAACTGGACAAGAAATATCCCTACTAGAAACTCCAAGGATTCTTAGCTATGGAAAGTTCTTGCATAACTAACATCGATATCATACTAAAAATATTTTTAGCACTCAAGCTATCACAGGCCTTTCAACACTCACAACAATCCAAAGTACACCAACTCTCTTCTATCCAACCTGCACAACCCAAGAGAATGGTTCTCCACCCTTCCCTACCATGTAGTCTGTAATGTCCCTTTCCAATTAGGAGCTCCAGAGAGGAGGATTAATGGTCTAAACCACCCCGTTAGACTATAGCCAGGGCCATAAAAGGGGTAAATAGGGCTACTAGAGGTCACTCCATTCAAAGATGTTATGTTCGGAAAGTGACATTGAGCTAAAAATGGTTAAAGGTGCTTTTAAGTCATTATGAGCTACAAATAGAACAAATGAGCTAAAATTAGAAGTCAACAGTGAATTAGGGTTTTGGAAAGCTATAAGAGAAGATTCAATGACCTAATTCATTATTATTTAGATTATGACTTGTCATTGAGGAGAGAGGCGCTTCTCAGGAGAAAAAGTTCAGTGGATTCCAGGAGGAAGACACCAGTTGGTTGATTTCAGTGTTGAGAGATACACCCTAGTCACTGGGAAGACCAAACAAGTCTTCCATCATTCTTCAACAACAATTACGCAGGGTCCAGTAGCAAGGGCACACTTATCCTAGGTGAGGGTGCAGCTCCTAAGGAGGTTCATGGAATCGATTTGTCCCATCCAGGGAGAGTTCAGAGATTCCCCTCTGACCCAGTTGAGTGGAAGGAAAGGTACATCATTTTCCTAGTTCCTCGTCATATTCTGATGGAGGAATCATCTAGGGCACATTTTCCAGACTTGGAAGCGTGACACTTTTAGCGGACACATTTGGGGTTCCCGAGAGAGCATTAGATCAGATTCAAGGAAACCCTTCCAACCCATTTCCCAGTAGACCAAGGTGATCATTTTGAGATACATCTTGGACGATTCCGATGGTGGAATCACTAGGATGCATTTTTCCAGTGAGAGAGGGGTGCATTCCCCCAAGGGGATCCATCTGGGGTCTAGACCCACCAGTAGAGGGGCTGGTCATTTACCAGGCCTGTGAGCTAGAGCAGGGCACACCATTTGGGATAGTTTCTAGGCCATTCTAAGAGGTATAAACACCAGTATGAACTTTCCAGACTTCCAGTAGTTACCGTACGAGCTTCCATAGTTCTAGCTCATCCATTGATCCTCCAATGCTCATCTATTATTAGGTATTATCATTTAGTTTGATTATTGTATTCTGGATAAGATCCTTTTGTCTTTTGATCTAGCCGAGTGATTCATTTTATTTATCCTCATTCATCCTTTGTACTCTGTAGAGATATCATAATATAAACTTTGCAGTCCTTTGTCGCATTTGTTATTTGTATGATCATTTATATGGTGTAAAGGATTAATCCTACACACACATTAGCAGTGTTTCTTAGACTAGCCAAGTCAGGAACATTACAGTGGTATCATAGATTTAGTCCTTCCTTCCTGTGACTAAAGATGGTGAGTGCAGTAGAAGACCTAAAGGGTCGTGAACACGTAGGTGACGAATATGTCACTTACAATAGGTGTAGGGAAATAAGTTCTAGGCCTAACTTTCCTCCTTTTCCTCCTATCTCAGAGGAAGATGAAGAGGAACATAGAGAATCAGAGACAAGGGCAGAGTGTGAGGCTAAGCACAAGGTAAAGAGGGTGCTAGGAGACATATATGAGAGACCAAAGGGTAGTGGAAATTCCCCCATAGAGCCAAAGACAACTTACATGCAGGTTATCAATGATATGTTAGCTATTCAGTGGACCATGTCTCAGCCCTTGGCACAAGTGGATTATAGATTGGCTAGACTAGGCACCCTAGACACACAAGACCCACATGGAGTATAGGGGAACTCGGGAGTAGGTAGTAGACCCCAGTCACCCACTTGGACATACACCTCTCCAAGTAGGATTCCTAGAA
Source organism: Picea sitchensis (assembly GCA_010110895.2). Taxonomy (NCBI): domain Eukaryota; kingdom Viridiplantae; phylum Streptophyta; class Pinopsida; order Pinales; family Pinaceae; genus Picea; species Picea sitchensis. The sequence goes on from SNQJ01S0032521.1 coordinate 113,631, forward strand.
CCTTGTTTCCTAGTTTCCAGAGGGCACCCCCAGTAGCATCACAACCATCGATAGCACAGAGGACGCCCACTCATGTAGAGGACATAGCAGAGCATCAGAGGGAGTACACAACATTGGGTTGTTAATTCCATCAGGACATGACCCTAGTCGAGTACTTTGGAATTAGACTCAGGAACTACCCCAGAGAGCCACGTAGAGGAGGATCACAACAACATTAGGTGCATAACATGGATTTCATCCGAAAATTTGGTAAAATCACCATACCTTCTTTCAAAGGATTTTCCAAATGCACTACCAGAGCTTGGGTATAGAAACTAGACACATACTACAAGATCAATCAGATGACCGAGACAGAGGCCATTAGTTTTGCGACCTTACACTTGTAGGGTGAGGCACACGAGTGGTGGTATCATGGATTGGTGACATTGGGTCATAGTCGCATCACCTCCTATAGGGAGTTCAAAGAGAGGCTCATGGACAGGTTTGATAGGAGGGATCCCGAGATCCAGTTTGGGGATTTAGCCCAATTGAGACAAATTGACAGAGAAGAGGCATTCATCATGAATTTTCAGCGGGTAGTCGTGGCAGTGATAGATATATCAGAATCTAGGATGATCATGCTACTCACAAAGGGACTCACAGAGCCTTTGAGAGGATGGGTGAAGGCATATAGGCCTCCCACTTTGCAGTATGCCATCCTTTGCACTTGATATTTGGAAGACTCAGTGCCAAAGACTAAAACATTTTCCAAACCCTTCATACCCCAGAAGGATCGAGATAGGAAGCCATTCCAAAGAGAACGGAAGGGCAAGGAGAAGTTGGATGATGAGACTAGGTGAGATCTTATGAGGAATAATATTTTCTTCAACTGTAGAGACCCTTGGGTCCCAGGCCACAGGTGCATGGGAAAGGGAGAGATTCATTATATTGAGGTGGTAGCAGACAATGTGGATAGTGAGGAGGAGGAGCAGGAAAATGGATCCACTAGCTCAGAGGAGGATTTAGCACATGTAGAGGAGAATCCTCCACGTAGACCATCAGCACTGGCAGTAGCCCATCCTCCAGTAGTCACGTAGCCTCCTGAGTAGGCTAACAAGAGGAAACAAGCAAAGGGAGGAGTCATAGCAATCCTTTCTGGTGTTCCAAGGTATGATACCCTCCAGATCATATGGACTATTCAGGGTCAATGGGCAATCACCCTGATATATGGTGGGGCCACCCAAAACTTCATCGATGCTTCACTAGTATCGAGATGGGAACTTCAAACAGAGGAGTTTGAGGGGTTTGAAGTTGAAGTAGCAGATGGCCACACAATGGAGTGTCTAGACATAGTCCCATACTTGGAGGTAAAGTTAGGAAACTACATAGTGAGAGACACATTTTATTTGGTTGACCTATCTGACATAGATATGGTGTTGGGAGTCCAGTGGATGATTACCTTGGGAAAAATCACCACCAATTACCAAACCTTGGAGATGGGATTCAAATACCATGATGGGAAGAAGGTTGTTCAAAGAGGTATGTCGACAAGTACACCCAGGACAGTTTCAACCAAGAGGATGGAGAGGATATTTAGACATGGGAAGGTAGCATATGTCGTTGAGTGTTTGATCACTACGCGAAAGGATTTAGAGCGTCAACAACAGTATCATACAAAGATCAAGAATTTTTTGGGATGACATCAAAAATTTGTTGACTCGATTCCACCAGGGAGACCACCTGACAGGGGGTTTGAGCTCACCATTGAGTTGGAAGAGGGGGGAAAACTAATGATCACCCCCCCTATCTTCATCCTAGGAGGTTCAAGGATGAGATAGAGAAGGAAATCAAGGAATTTCTAGTGATGGGACACATCAGACTGAGCAACATCCCATTTGCTTCTTCAATTGTCTTAGTTCTGAAGAAGGATGGAACCATGAGGATGTGCATTGAATACCGAGCCTTGAATAAGAAAACCATCAAGAACCAGTATCATATCCCACACATTGACGAGTTGATGGATGAACTGCATGGGGCAGGTTTCTTCTCAAAGATTGATCTATGCTCTAGGTATCACTAGATCAACATTCGAGAGAAGGACATAGAGAAGATGACATTTCGATGTCACTTTGGACATTTCGAGTTCCTGGTTATGCCATTTGGGCTAACCAATGAACCCGCTACATTCCAGTTTTGCATGAACCACATATTCAAGGATGAGTTGAGGAAATCAGTATTGGTTTTCTTCAACAACATCTTGGTCTACAACAAGACACGGTAGGAGCATATGAGGCACTTGGATGAAGTATTGAGAATCATGAAGGCACAATAATTATATGCCAAAGAGTCCAAGTGTGAGTTCAGTATGACAAAGCTTCTTTACTTAGGCCATATCATCAGTGCATAGGGGGTACAGGTGCACCAGGAAAAGATCAGGGCCATTCTGGACTAGACAATTCCCAGGAACGTAATAGAGTTGAGGATTTTCTTCGGGCTATGCAACTATTACAGGCAGTTTGTCTGGGTTTTTTATCAGCTTGGAGCACTACTGATGGATATTACCAAGAATGCAGCTTTCATCTGGACCGAGGAATCAAGGAAATACTTTGATCACATGAAGGAAGTCATGAGCACTTGTCCAGTGTTGGCATTACCTGACTTCACCTTGCCATTTGTACTTGAGTGTGACGCATCTGACGAGCATATCGAGGAAGTTTTGATGTAGGGAAGACACCCCATTGTATTCAAGAGCAGGAAGCTCAGTGAAGCCAAGAGGTTGTACTCCATTTATGAAAAAGAGATGTTGGAAATCATGCATGCCTTGACCAAATCCAGACAATATTTGGTGGGTAGCAAATTCATGGTCAAGACAGATCACAACAGCTTGAAGTATTTCATTGAGAAAAAGGACCTCAATGAGCACCGAAAGAAATGGGTGACGAAGGTACAAGCATTCTAATTTGACATAGAGTATGTCAAGGGGAAGACAAACATTGTGGATGATGCACTATCGAGGAGACCTGCAGCCTGTTCTTTGATGGAGATTTCAGCAGATTGGAAATCCCACTTGTTAGTGGAATATTCTAAGAACAAGTTCTCTTATGAGGTGATGGATGGATAGATACAAGATGACAGGTATAGGGTCATTGACGATGTAATATTATAAAAGGATAGAGTTTACTTGGTGCCAGATTCAGGGATCAATAAGAAGATCCTCATAACAGTTCATGATTCACCACTATCAAGCCATCATAGGTTTTTCAAAACCTACCGACAGATCAAGGAGAGGTTCTCATGGAAGGGCCTCAAACAGGATGTTATGAAACACATCATTGAGTGTGTGAATTTCCAGCAGAACAAGTCAAAGCATGCTCTTCCAACAGGGCTACTTCAGCCACTCCCCATTAAGTAGAAATGGGAGAGTATATCGATGGACTTCATCACAGGCCTACCCAAGGTCCAGGGTAAGGACTGTGTCTATGTAGTGGTCGATATATTGACCAAGTTTGCTCACTTCTATTCCATACTGACATAGTACATCGCAGTTTAGGTAGTCGATCTATTCTTTAGGGATGTCTTCAAACTTCATGGGTTGTCGAGGAACATCGTCAGTGATAGGGACAGTTAGTTCATGGGGACATTCTGGAGAGAGTTGTTTCAGTTGGTGGGGACAGAGCTAGAACCCAACACCAGATATCACCCTCAGACAGATGGGCATACCGAGATTGTCAACAAGTGGGTTGAAGGATATTTGAGGAACTATGTAGGTGGACAACATATAACATGGGTAAAGTGGCTACATCTAGGAGAGGATTGTTACAACACCACTTTCCACATGTCCATTGGTATGACACCCTTTCGAGCATTGTATGGATACGATGCTCCCACTTGGTTTTCGGGGAGAGAAAATCTCCCAAGGCCAAGAATTGGATCATAGAGAGTCATGAGATTCTCAAGTAGTTTAAAGAGAACCTACAAATGGCATAGAACCGACAGAAGATGAGTGCGGAAAGGAACAAGATAGAGAACAACTTTGAGGTTGGGGATTTGGTTTTCTTGAGACTCCAACCTTACAGAAAATCATCTCTAAAGAAGAGTGGGGCCGAGAAGCTCAAGCCCATATTTTATGGCCCTTACAGAATCATGTGCCAAGTAGGCGAGGTTTCTTATGAGCTAGTTCTTCCAGAGGGGAGGAATATTCATAATGTGTTCCATGTATCTTGTCTCAAAAAGGTAGTGGGACAATTCATTATCACTTCAGAGGAGCTTCCCCCATTGGATGAGGAGGGACAGTTGGAGTTGGATCCAGAGGAGCAGGGTCATCAGAGAGTGTTTAATCAGATGAAGAGGGATTCCACTAGAGGACGCTACCTGGGAAAGAGATCATGTGTTGCATCACCCTGGACTGGTATTGCTTGAGGACAATAAATTTCTGGAAGTGACAATTGTAATGTCCCTTTCTGATTAGGAGCTCCAGAGAGGAGGCTTAATGGTATAAACCACCCCATTAGACTATAGCCAGGGACAAAAAATGGGTAAACAGGGTTACTATTGGTCACTCCAATCAAAGGTTTTATGTTCAAAAAGTGACATTGAGCTAAAAATGGTTAAAAGTGCTTTTAAGTCATTATGAGCTAAAAATAGAGTAGATGATCTAAAATTAGAAGTCAATAGTGAATTAGGGTTTTGGAAAGCTAGAAGAGAAGATTCAACAACCTAATTCATTATTATGCAGATTGTGACTTGTCATTGAGGAGAGAGGCGCATCTCAAGAGATAAAGTTTAGTGGATTCCAGGAGGAAGACACCAGTTGGATAATTTCGGTGTTGAGAGACACACCCTAGTCACCGGGAAGATCACATAGGTCTTCCATCATTCTTCAACAATAGTTACGCAGGGTCCAACAACAAGGGTGCACTTGTTCAGGGTGAGGGCGCAGCTACTAAGGAGGTTCAAGGAATCGATTTGTCCCATCCAGGGAGAGTTTAGAGATTACCCTCCGACCCATTTGAGAGGAAGGGAAGGTGCATATTTTTCCTGTTTCCTCGTCAGATTCCGATGGAGGAATCATCTGGGGTGCATTTTCTAGACTTGGAAGTGCCACACTTTTGGCGGACACATTTGGGGTTCCCGAGAGAGCATCATATTAGATTCAGGGAAACCCTTTAGACCCATTTCCCAATAGACCAAGGTGATCATTTTGAGATACATCTTGGAAGATTCTCATAGTGGAATCACTAGGACATATTTTTTAGTGAGAGAGGGGTGCATTCCCCTAGGGGGATTCATTCAGGGTCCAAACCCACTAGCAAAGGGGCCAGTCAATTACCATTCCTGTGAGCTAGAGTAGGGCACACCATTTGGGACAGTTTCCAGGCCATTTCGAGAGGTATAGATGCATGGGCAAACTTTCCAGACTTCCATCAGTTACCGTACAAGATGCCATAGTTCCAACTCATCCTTTGATCCTGTAGTGTTCATCTATTATCGGGTATTATCATTTAGTTTTCTTATTGTATTCCATTGAAGATCCTTTTGTATTTTGATCTAGCCGAGTGATTCATTTTATTTAGCCGCATTGGGCCTTTGTACTATGCAGAGATATCATAATATAAACTTTGCAGTCTTTTGTCGCATTTATTATTTGTATGATCATTTATATGTTGTGAACGATTAATCCTACACACACATTAGCAGTGTTTCCTAGACTAGCCAAGTCAGGAGAATTACACAGTCCCTCGAGAAGTCCTTCTCCTTCTAGGGCTCCAGTGCATATGGTACATAATCTCCATGACAGGACTCTCAGGACTCACATCTGTGGAAAGTTCTATCCGAACTTCCATCAAGCTCATGCACACATGCATCAATTCCATCCTAGAATGATCATTAAAATATTACATCCATTTAGCAATGTCTCTCCTCTTACTTCCATTCATTTCACTGCTTAGTCCCAGAGCACATGAATTAGAAAGAGTGAGTGAAGAAGAAAGAATAACAATAGAACAAAGGGAAGAATATGAAATAGGGGAAGAGTGACCCAAAACATACCCCCAAGGGATCTTTAAATTACATGAAGACAAGAGCCACATGTTCTCCCTCTCAAGAAGCTCATGTAACCCCTTTTGTCCATAAAATAAATTATGGGTAAAATAAAATAATAATAAAAATACTTGTCCCCTCAAGCCCCCTCTCTCATGGAATCATATCCCCCTATCTTTTTTGTCCTTGTCCGTCTTGCAACCAATGATGTATTTTAATAATTTATATGAAGTATTACATTTCCTAGGCACTCTAGCCCCCTTTCAACTTTACTGGCTCACTATCCTAAGTCATAATTAGATAATACATTCTTATTTCATAAGGGTTAAAACCAGGATGTTACAGGTACCATCATAGTATCTTCTCTTATATTAGACTTAACATCCTTGTACCAATCATCGTCAATTTGTAGAGCTAGAATATTTTCTTGCAGATTCATCTTAAGAGGTATTACTGAGAATATGCATGGTCTCTGACTCAATACATCGACCACTATATTCACCATTCCTTTAATATAATAAATATCAAAGTCCTATTCGGTAAATAATTCTGACCAACACCTCTATCACACATTCAATTCAGTCTGTGTAAATATATGCTTCAATCCATAATGATTTGTATTTAATTCAAATTTTCTTCCAATCAAATAATGTCTCCATATTCTCAAGTCATATACAATTTCTAATACCTCCAAGCTATGTTTTGTGTAGTTATCTTCATGCTTTCTCAATTTCCTTGAAATGTAAGTGATCACTTGATCGCCTTGCATCAAAACATCGCCTAAAACTTCCTTGGATGCGTCCGTGCATACCAAGAATTCTTTTTCCATGTCAGGGACCTTCAGTATTGGTTATGTCGTTAACAACTCTTTGATCTTTTGAAATGCTTCCACACATTTCTCAGTCCATACGAACTTCATTTTGTTCTTCTGCAATACCGTGATATGATTTTTTGTCTTTGAAAAACCTTTGAGAAACCATTGGTAATGTCCTTCTAAACCCATATTGATACGTACTTATTTTATGTTTGTTGGAGCTGGCCATTCCATAATAGCCTCTACTTTCATTGGATCCACAGTGATACATTTTCCATATATGATATGTCCTAAGTAATGAATCCTTGATTGGTAAAAATAACATTTTGATAGCTTCCCATACAATTTATTTTCTCTTAGACATTGCAGAACCAATCTCAGGTGTTCATCATGCTCTTCTTTATTCTGAGAGTAAATCAATATGTCTTCAATAAATACTTGAACAAAATTTTCCAAGTATTCATGGAACACCCCATTCATCAAACTCATGAACACTCCCGGGGCGTTCTTCAATCCAAACAATAAAAATCTAAACTCATAGTGTCTAAATATCATCCTAAATGCAGTCTCAGGGATATCTTCCTCCTTAATCCATAATTTATGATATCTAGATCTCAATTCAATCTTACAAAACATATTTGTTGCCTTCATCTGATCAAATAAATAATCTATTCTTGGAAACATATACTAGTTCTTGATCATTTCTTTCCTCAATTGACGATATTTAATATAGAGTCTCCACAATCCATCTTTCTTTCTCACAAAAATAACTGGTGCACCCCATGATGATACACTTGGATGTATAAGTCCCAAATCCAACAAATATTTCAATTGTGTTTTCAACTCCTGCAATTCTAGTGTCAACATCTGTTAGGGAGTTCTTGCAATAGGTTCAGTTTTAGGTTTTATATCTATGGTAAACTCCAATTCTTTTTCTGGTGTCAAACCTGGTAATTCTTCAGGAAAACCATCTACAAACTCTTGTACTACATGAAGGTTTTATAGTCCTTCCACCTCACCCTTTCCATTTAGTGCTAAGATTTCATATAAATTTCATTCCTTATGCATACTCTTATGCAATTGTAGGGAAGAAATAAACCTCAAGGGCATTCCCTGGTTTCTTCCTACAATTACTCTACTCTTTCCCAAATCGTTCGTCAAACTTAATCGTTTCGACTTATAGCTAAGTATCGCATCATGCGATTCCATCCAGTCCATGCCTATCACTATGTCATAATATCCTAATATCATGACGTATAGGTTAGCCTTCGTTACAAAATCACCCAAGTTAATGCTACATTCCATAACCTTTCCTCCAACTTTTTGTTTGGAACCCGATGCCATTTCTACGTATCTAAACTCGTCATGCTCGAATGCCTTTACCTTAATTATCTTTAGTGATGCACTAGAAATAAATATCTTTGTATCTCTTAGATATATCAAAATAATAAAATCTTGATTGGTGATCATACCTGACATCTCGAGCACTGTGGAATGGTGCTCGGCTTGATGGTTTTTCACCATTGCATGTATCCTGTGGGCCTTGCCCAAATATCCAACTATAGTGGGTCCTGATGATCTGACTTCTTTTCCCTTCTCAATAGGAAAATATTGCTAGTAATGTGTCTCTCCACATGTCCAAAATCCAATCTTCGATTCAATACTCCTTGTCCCCGAAGTAGAAGCTATTGGCCTAGCAGTCTATGGTCCTATGTTGTTCTATTGAACATGCCTAAACTTCTATTGTTGTTGTTGTTGTTCTCTATAAGGAGTCCTCTTCTAAGGATTTTGTCGTCGTGGTGTAGAGAACATAGGTCCTTTGGGAATATCTTGATGCCCATAAGTATACATGACTAGTGTTTGATGTTGTTGTGCTTCTGATGTCATCTGTCCAGTCAGTCTAGAAGGATTCCTACCCTAACCCCCACTCTTTAGTTCTTCCTCAATAATGAGGGCCTTATAAACTACATCATGTAACGTCTAAGGCATCAATATCCTCACCTTTGCATGTATTTCGAAGTTAAGGCCAAACACAAACTTGCTAACCTTTAAATTATTCATGTTCAGATGTGGATCATAGCTCAGTAGCTCCATGAACTTGGACTCATATTCTGACACCATACGAATACCCTTTTGTAATTCGTTGAACTGATTAAGCTAATGCTCAATGAATTCATATGACAAATACCTCTCCTAGAATCGCTCCTCAACCAGTTCCCATGACACGTCTTGCATGACCAGATTCAATTGAGGTAGGAGTGTCTTCCACCAAAGTATAGAACCCCCTTTCGGTTGAAACACCACCATGTACACTTTCATTTTGGAGGTGTAATCACATTGTAATGTACCCCAAATTTACCAAAAAAAAAAAAGTGTTAGGGACATTAAATCTCTTTCATCTTCGAAAATCTATTTAAAAAAAAACATAACTTTAATATATGTAGAGTAGTTATGCTATTTCTATGGTCCTTCAAGAAACTTGTGCTTATATTTTCTTGATACAATGAAATGTTATATAGAATAACTTTATCTCTGGGAATACATCATGTAATACAAAAACACATATCGTGTAACCATTACAAAATTATTGACTATCTTATATTCTACCCATGAACCTTAATTGTTTATCCATTAAGATACAAGTGCACCTATTCACTATGCAATATCATATAAGTCTCATAGTTGACAATATTCTTGTTCATGGATATAGGCATAAATAGTTTAATACCTAAACTATTTCAATCGCATTCTAATAATTCCATCATACTCATACTAGTATACTGCATTATATACTACAAGGATTCTATACATAAAATGACCCCTAGCGTAAGTGTATCATTTAACATAGAAGTCGTATATGGGTTGACTTCATTAGTACATGTGTTAACACTTATATTATTATTACTACATGATTAACAATAGATGTATCGTTTGTTGTCATTAGAAATCTCCCCATGATAATAATCGATAGTCTAGAAAAATTTTAATGAGTCAGAACTATAAGAGAAAACCCTTAACCAAGTGAGACAGACATGACTGAAATGCACAATTGTATCCCTAACTGATTGGCATTATACTCTGCAATAAATTGATAAGAGGTCTAATGAAAGGTATGACAGTCATTACTTAAAACCCTTCTTAAACCATTAATGGTGCTCGATGAATGTACCTCCCTGAAAAATGTCGCTCGACCACCGTGCCCAATGTAAGCCTTACACCTCACTCTTTTCACATGGCAAGGTACTGTTGTGTAACTACCACTATTACTTTACTTTGCAAAGGGTTTCTAGGTGGCTATAACCTCGTTTCTCCTTTGGTTTAGTGTATTTTGTGAAAACGATTTAGTGCTAACCCTGCAATGCTTAGCTCTATAAGTATGGTTGATATCTTGGAGTGGACTCGACCTGGGCAGAGAAAAAATAGAGGCATATGCTAGTTGGATATTTCCCTATGCAAGGTAATCCAAACTCTCTATTATTTTAGTTTTGAACCCCGTGACTCTTGAATATCGTAATACGCGTTTGGTCACTTATCTAATTCCTTTTGTTCGGTTTGTTGGGTACCCTTTCAATGCTTTATGTTTTGTCATAAATCTATTTTATTTTCCTATGTGCTAGGTCCCTTAGTTTTTACAACCCGCAATGGGTATTTTTACCACTATGAAACTTCGTAGTAAGTCATAGACTGTATTAGCATCCCAAAGCGAAACAAAAATACCCATAAGCACATGAGTTAGTTTTCTAAATGAGAGTCATGCTTGATGTATCTTCAGTTCTTGTACTATATTTTTTATCTTTGTGCACACTCGATAAGAGATTAAATACCTGGGTCAAGTCTTTCAGGGATTCAAAGATTCGGTATATTTCCTTGTCCCTTTTGTTATCCGTCTGTGTGAAATCATGGATACATTTACAAGGGTATGGTGATGACCCTCTAATGTATTATGTCTCTTACGCTCCGAGTGCATGGCGAACAAAGGTACAGTTAGATTACTTCTTCGCTTATAAATCAAGACTCCGCATCGATAAGAGAGTTTCATACAGACCTTCTGTAATAATAGGTTTCACTATAATTCTATACCACCTAAACACATATATAATTTTTTGTCCTAAATCTATGTTTTTAAATATGTACTTTTAAATTGTAAATCTAGACTTCTTCCGTGTACTAGAAATAGTATAATGAGATAGCTTCCATACCCTATATAAATATATTTCTATTTGCAGGACCATCTTCTGTGGCAAGAATGTGACTTCATTATGTCCATACTGTGTATTTTAATTGCGATGTCGATACTTATGATTTCACTTTTGATTTTTTATATAGAAATTTGTAGGTAAACAAATGTTCTGCATCTCTGTATGAATTTACAAACTTGGAAAGGATGCGCCTCTGTGGAAATGTGAATTTACTGTGTGTAAATGTCAGGTTTAATATTCTAGTTATATAGAAAGTTATTTACCAATTAAGGGGATTCATCATTGAGTCTAAGAGGTTTTCCACTTAAAGGATTTTCTTTGCTATCCTTGTACTCATATAACATTGTATAAATGAAAAACCCTATGCTCTGTACATATATGAGATCACGATTTTACTCCTGGTAGAATGCGCATCTATACTCTGTGCGAGTTAATCTAACTCTGTATAATTTAACATTATGGTTATGCAATTTACTAAATGTTTAACACTATTTTAATTGCTTGTATATATTCGGGTGCATCAAGATGTTTTATTTCAGTTATAAAACTAATGATGGGACCCTATTTTCCTTGCGAGGGTACCCATCAGCCATTCCTAGGTCCAGTCCTCCCCTTCAGACTATGGAAAGAGCGTCTCTTCAACACCGTTGGGGAATTACATCCATGCCAGCGATAAGCTAAGTACTATTCATTTTCTAAATCTTTAATATTTAATTTGTTTGATTACTTTAACATAGTTTACTAAATCTGTCGATTTTCCCCTTTGCATGATTAATCACTCCAAAGGAAATGGATCCAAGGGATTGCCTTACTCGAAAATTTATCCGAGTTCCAAATATCAGCGTTTAATTGAAAACTTCTTAGGTTTTGATTATTAGTGGTACAGGGTCCTTACCCTAGGGTACTCTTCTGTGATAATTTTGAATTAGGGTTTGCATGGATAAACCATTTATTTGTAATTTGGTTATTTAATGGAATACATGGTTGTAAAAGACACTCCATTTGAATACGATTTCACAATTTACAATAGCATTGGTATCATGTATTATGTAGACTATTGAATCTCTATTTGTTTATGGACCATCATATGTATAGAATGTAATTTCCTTTCAAAAGGGAGGACTGCTATTTTCTTTATCTATGTTCTATGGTACATGTACAAAGAATGAAATGGTATTTTGCATTTATATTTATGTACATAAATATATCTATATGGATACATGAAAATACACACAATTATCCTCTATAGAAGGACGTATTCACTTGTAAATTTCCAGAACACAAACAACAGTTCTAACATTATTTATGCCTCGTCAAACATATACATATATAACTCAACTTCATTAGCAATTAAAACTCACAATAGATTTATTATCTTTACTCAGTGAGTATAATCAAACTGTAATATAATTATCATATAACCATTTCATTTTGTCATCTAATAATTAACAAAACATTCAACAAGAAAACAAGTAGATGCACATATCTGAGTAAGATGATGGAACACAAATGGAACAACCAAGTTCCACCCAACCGTAGAATAGAACAACCAAATCACTTGCTCTGTTCAACCCCTAGCCTGACCATGAGTCCATAAGGGATAATTCCAATGATCCTCTTTTTCTATAGTCCTCCTTTTAGATCAACAAAATCCCCTTGCCTCACACTAAACAATGTTCATAAAAGAAAGTGATATCCTTTCTCCAACATACTAAGTAGTGCCCTACCTCCTCCCATATGTTGTATGTCATGAGCATTTTGTGCCTAGGTATTTTTCCCTCCTTGGGAATTTTTGTAGCTTTACAAATCCCTGATTTTCATGGGCTTCTAGTGGTCAAATTCCTAATTTTCCACTTGTAAAATTCATCCCTGAGGTATCTCAAGTTTGTTGCCCACTCATGGAGTCATGGTGAGTTGTTTTCAAATTGGATGTTCCATTTTTCCTTCAGTAATTAATATATAAAATTATTTGTCTTTTACATGTGTCTCACTGAAAGAGTTAGCTGGTCAAATCAAATATTTGCCCAACAATCACAAATAATTAATTACAAATAGTCAAATTCCAAATTCGGATTTTCCATAAATGAAAATAATTTTCCAAATGTGAGTTTGCCAAAAATGTAAATTTATTCCTAAGTGCACAAAGACTTTAATAATTAATTATTTTGGGGGATATTACAGCCTCTCCCCCTTTAGTACAATGTTGTCCTCAGTGTTCATTCCTCTCTCGAAATAGGGTTGGATAATATTTCTGCAAATCTTCCTCCAATTTCCAAGTGGCCTACTCAGGACTAAAGTGCTTCCATTGCACTTTTACCTAGGCGATGGCTCTGTTCTGTAGTATTGTTTCTTTTCTATCCAGAATGTGCAGAGGTTCTGCTTGGAACTCACTTTCTGGTTCCACCTACACCATGCTCCAATCGATGATGTGAGTAGCATCATGAATATACCTTTTTAACAAAGAAACATGAAAAACATTATGAGCTTTTAAATTTGTAGGGAGTGCAAGTTGATATGCCATAGGTCCAATTTGAGCTAATATCTCGAAGGGGCTTCAAAACCTGGGTGCCAAATTTGAACAGTTTCCTAGCTTCAATGAGATTCTTCTTACTTTGACTTTCAAATACACCTAGTCTCCAACTTGAAATTCCTGGTGTCTCCTTTTCAAATCTGTGTATCTTTTCTGTCTGTTCCATGCCTCTTTTAAATTTTGTTGTACCTTTCTTACCGTCTTCTGCATTTCCTGGAGCATTTCTGGTCCCATCTTGAGTCTGTCAACTGGGTCATCCCAACTAATTGGGGTTGTATATTTTTTGTCGTACAGTACTTCGAAGGGGTTCATTTTAGTTGACATCTGATAGCCATTATTGTACACAAATTACACTAAGTGTAGGTATTCCTCCCACTTAGCTGGTTTTTTCCTTACGTACATTTGTAACATATCTTCCACAATCTGGTTCATTCGTTCATTTTTCCCATCCATTTGTGGATGGTAGATTGTACTGAAATTCAGGTTAGTATTCAATCTTGCAAACAATTCTTTCCAAAACATTGATGTAAATTTGACATATCTATCTGAAATCACCATTTTAGGAATACCATGCAATCTAAATATTTCCTTCATAAATATTTCAACGATGTTAATAACTTTATAAGTAGATTCCACAGGAATAAAATGTGCAAACTTGCTAAGTTTTTCGATCACTACCATAATAGAATCATTCTTCTTTTGAGTTTTAGGAAAACCTATGACAAAGTCCAGTGAGATAGTCTCCCACTTCCATTCTGGTATAGGAAGAGGTTGTAGCAGGTCTGCTGGATGATGATGTTTAGCCTTCACCTTCTAACAATCTAGGCATTTAGATAAGTATCCAGTTGTCTCACCTTTCATGTTAGGCCAATAAAACAAATTCCTCAAGGCTGTTACCATTTTCTAGTATCCCAGATGACCAGAATATGGATTTTCGTGCACTTCATCCAAAATTGTTAGCTTTAATTCAACAGAATCTAGTATGTATAGCCTATTTTTGAATCTTAGTAGTCTGTTTTTATCCAAACTCAGATCTGTTTTGTCCAAATTTTCTGCATTTCCTTGCAAATATGCTACTGTTTTGATGTATTTTTCGTCATTATGACTTGCAGATTTTATTCTTTATTCAATGTCGCTTTCTTCTCCACTGATGCTTATCTCAAACAGTCCATGAGTTCTTCTACTTAAGGCATCTGCCACTTTGTTTTCTTTAACCTTGATGTGTCTTACCTTGAAATTGAATTCACTCAAGAAGGCCAACCACCTTGCTTGCCTGGAATTAAGATCTGGTTGACTAAATAAGAATTGCATACTATTGTTATCGGTTAGCAACATAAATTTTCTGCCCATCAAGTAGTGTCGCCACATTTTTAGTGCATGAATTACAATTGCTAATTCCAAGTCATGTGCGACGTAGTTTTGTTCATTCTCTTTTATCTTTCTTGATTCATAACAAATAGCGTGCCCTTATTGAGTTAGGACACCTCCCAAGCCTTCTTTGCTCACATCCACCCAGGCTGTAAAGTCTTTATCAGGGTCTTCTACCCTTAAAATAGGTGTTTTAGTTAACTATGCTTTCAATGTGTTAAAGTTATCTGGACATTTATGTGTCGAAGTAAACTTTATTCCCTTTTTTTGTAGGGATGTGATTGAGTATGCAATCTTAGAGAACCCCTCGATAAATATGTGGTAGTAACCGGTAATTCCCATGAATGACCGGATGTTCATCACATCCTTAGGGATAGGCCATTCCATGATGGCTCTTATTTTCTCTGGGTTAACTGCAATACCTTCTTCAGATATTACATGTCCTAAGTATTGTATTCTCTTTTGGTAGAAGTCACATTTGTCAGATTTTTCATAAATCTTGTGTTGCCTTAAGGTCTACAATACTATTTTTATATGTTTTTAATGTTCTTCTTTCATTTTTGAATAAACTAAAATGTCTTCAATAAATACCAAAACAAATTTATCCAAATATTGATTGAATATGATATTTGTTGATACTGAGAGGGGGGTGAATCAATATCAAGTACAATTTAAAACCTTTTCCAACTTATACTTAAACCATTCAACTATATCCAATGAGAAATGAACAATAGTATAAGAGTTACACCAATACACCATAATACACCATGCACAATATATGAGAAATAATCAATAGTTATTCTTCAAGGGAAGTAATGACTTCCAAAGGTAGCTACAGCTTCCAAATGTAAAGGGAGGGATAAACCTCCAAGAGGAAGATACAATCCTCCAATAT